>JAOBYK010396235.1:3698-15761 GCA_025434845.1 Phenganax subtilis
CATTTAGTTTACAATATCATGGTTACAAAAACAATTGTGCTAACGTTTTTTTTCTCAAATTGTTAGCTGAAATATGTCTTCAACAAAGTTTTGCTTCTCCAAGAGCCCTTGTTGCTGGTTGGCGCTTTATACCTCATGTTTTTGGCGGTGATTGTTTATGTACGAATGGACTTCTCGATTACAAAGGTAGGTTTGCTGTGGTCTGGCACCATCCGTACATCGTAAACCATGGAATATGAGTGATTGTGTGGAACGTCACTTCCTGTAAAACACGCGTTGTGATTGGCTTAGAAGCTTTCTCAGCGGTCCATAATTATTGTCCGGTAATAAACCGGCCGGTCCATAACGGAATACAAACACAACGGAATGGTTATTTGAAAAAGAAACGGCAAAAGGTAGTTTTTGACAGTAGGAAAGTCGAAACACAACAATTTAAGTGATGGGCGAAGATGAATAGCTGGAAGAACACTCAGAAAGTGAATTTTAAAATATATAAAATAGTTTTCTGTTTTTCTGTTCACTCACATACCTGTGTACTAGCGTTTACGCTTGCTGTACTATGCATTTATATTTATTTTACGCGAGGTACAAACTGGCATATAATAAACGTTTTATTTACCTGGCTTGTTTGGTCTTTACAGAGGGAAATTGCAGACCTCAGTCTTTTGTACAGACCTCGCTCCATGGGCTCGGTCTGCGCGAAAAAGACCTCGGTCTGATATTTCTTTGTTAAGACCTCGCGCTCGGTTAATAAGAAGTTAGAAATGTATCGTGGTAACGCACGATGTTGCTTAATACTATTACACAGAGTCAAGGACCTATGTAATTTTAATAGTATTATGCAGACAAAGGTTTTACGTTCCTATGGTGTAATTTGTTCCCATACAGTATTTCACGGCTTACTGCCTACGGTTCACGGTTTTGAACGGCAACCATTTTTGAAATATAGCTGTACACATGGAAATGATGTTACCAATGTTTCTGCAATAAATCAAATTTAATTACTTGGCACTTGGGACGAGGGTATGCTAGTGGGGTAGGAGTATATAAGAGTATCAAGTGAAGCAGCAGAGCAAGGAATTTCGTAACTACGGTAATACTATAAACCATTTGTCCTGAACTCTTTCCCTGTTAAGCAAATTATGTCTTAGCATTTTTATGGTTTGAGCAACATTTTTTTGGAAACTTTTCTGACGTAGTTATATTTTGATTCGAGTGTGGAAGTGCTTGATATTTCTCAGAAATGATGTATTTCATCGTTGTTGCGTAGGATGCTGCCCAAGAAGCTCGTCTTCGTGCTGCTGGTCTTATTGAAGAACTACTAGGACTCTTGGAACAACGCAGACGTCTGTACAATTCGTATAACGATGCTGTGAATAAGTACAAGTCAAGCAAAGATTCGTCTGCGTTTTTGAGTGGTCGTAAGAAGCTTGACGGTGAATATCGTGCAGTTTGCGGCAAGATTGCTGAACGACAAGCTGCCCTAGCTAAGGATCAGCCAGATAGTGTGGACAAGGTAAGAACTAAACTTTCTTGCAATACGTCGTGTAGAAAGAACCTAATTGGTGCCTCGCGTGATGTCCACGTTCAACAACGCTTAAAACAACCTGAGAGAAAACCAAAACGTCTGATGTTGAAACGAACCAGAAAGAATTTGTAGGATCGGCCTCCTAGTTCGGTGATATTATAGCGCTCGGAAAAAGATATTTGTGTTAATTACTTATGACGTAGTCGCCGTCGAATCTTGATACTTTTCAATGAAAATTACGTAAAATGAATATGACTAAAAATCAGTGCAAAAGAATGGCGTTCAATTCGCATTGGCCATTATCGTTTCCCTGACTCATCGTTTGGACTAGTTTGTAGACGTGTCCTTTTGCATTTCTTTGCTCCGTGGTTTCAGAATTATTGACTGTACTATGCGATGATCTTTTCAGCTGATTGAGCTGCAACGCAAGGAAAGTGACCTGAAGCGTCTGATGGAGGATGCTATACTGCTGGCTCAAAAAGTTGTGGATGGAAAGATTACCAAGCAGTCGTACGTTGAACATGATGAGGCAAATGCGACGAAACGTGAGAAACTGGGACAGGAAATCGAAAGTATTCAAGAAAGCCTTTAAAGCCCTTTGAACAATCGACTTGTTTTTAGGTAGTCACAACATCCTTTACAATCAGTCAGTGTTAGCCAATATTTGAAGTATTTCGAATAAATAATCGTTGAAATCAAGTTCATATTTTTGATCACTATTCGTGATAAGTAATTGTTAAAATAAAGCCTGTTTTGTTGGACCTTTTAGTACCGCTGAATTTCTGCGACATAAGAACAAAGTACAAAGTAGTTCTTTTGAAAGCTGTATCTACTTTGACTTCCCTGTTCCCTTCCGTCATCTCTTAGCCCGTTTCACATTTTACTGATCTGTTATCCTGGCAAACTTCGCATGGAACCCGAGCCCTCAGGCTCAGCTTCATAGTGGTCAGCGTCCGAATTTCTTGGAAAACATGGAAAATTGTTTTGCTCAATCGGTCCTTCAAGGAATATGTTGTTTACGTTGATTTACATGTGTTATTTGACAAAATACGAAAAAAAATTATGTACAAGCGAAGTGTCTCATAATTGTTTCATTTGTAATATTACTGAAAGTAGTTTAGCGTAAGGTATTGGTACATCTAACACTATAATGCCTGAGTCGAAAGAAGTATTAGTTCAGGGGCCAGTTTCTTCGCTCATGAATGGTTTGCACAATGATGTCTCTGGTAAGTTATGTTTTTGTGTACTGTTGAACTTCTATTGTATTAAGTGGCCTCCTTTAAGCGGATGCTCTCTCCTCTACTTAAGCAGGTGCTTATTAAAGTCTCAAAATATTCAGGGTTGTTCCAATACTATAAAAATTAAACCTCCATTAAGGGACCATGGACCGTCTACCCTGATGCGTTTTTAATTGTCTCAGTTACATGTAATTGAAGATGCAGCAATCACTTTGCATCCACTGTGCTATTTTTGTAGTGTTTTCGACCATCCATACTAGAATGCTTTAAAACGATAAATGCACCTGAGGTCACATAACTACAATCTGCGCAGGCAGGAAAGCTAGACTCCTCTGTGACAGGCATGAAATTCTAAATTCTGTACTAAAAGCACTTTGGCTGACGCAAAATATGACTCCTTCGTCTTCTAAGCTAACTGACTTAACAAAGAAGCTAGCTGCAAACAAGCGGGAAACGTTTATTTTAATTGACTACGAAGTTGAGTTGCTAAGGAACTAGTGTTCTTAGAACCAAGATCCTTCATGGGTGAGGAATCAGCAGAATGTTGAATAGGGCAATGTATAACTCTAAACAAGCTATTGAGTTTGCGAGTAGCATCAAAACAAACATATTTTTGTCTGCCATTTCTTTATGTTGGTGCCCATTGGCACGTTGATGCATTGGACAGCATTGTCTGGAAAAGGCTCCGTTTTTGACTGCTCACACTAATATTGTAAATATCCATTTTCATATGGTTTCACTTTCAATAGCATTTCCAAATTGATGCATTTCTATTAGTAGGCTCATTGTTTTTGAGCATTAGCGTGGACAGAAGGCCAAATTGCATCGAAATGCCTTGGTTTTCGAATGAAAGCGTATTAGTGTGAATAGGGCTTCAGACAGGCTCGATGGCAGTCCCAAATAAAACAAGCTTTACACACAATACTATGTTGACAATACATGTTAGTTATCTCATTGAGTGGTAACAGTGAACCTGACCATATTCCTGTGTACATATTTCACCAATCTGTAGCAATCAGAAGTAAAAAAGTGTTGCAAGAATTGCATCGCTTTTGCGCCCACAAATGTTGACAGCCACACCTATAGTCACCCACAAAAAACTTTCAGATTTGACCAGCTGGTTTTTGATTGGCTGGTAAATTAGAAGCCATTGAAACAAATCTGCCAAGAGTCTAGTAAACGTGGGCATGCTCTTCAATGTTTGTGGCATGATATAGGTATAAATTTTTTATGCTTTACCTGTAGGTTGGTGAGATCCTTAATTGTTGGTTTAGTTCCTTTCAAACGTATATTAAGCAATTTCAAACACAAAATGTCAATTTCCAATTTTTAAATATTCGTCAATTATGGTTGTATTATAGATACCAAGTGTGATATTAGGCATGCAACATATTTGCTAGAACATGTCAAGTACGACTTCTATAAAAAGGTATAATTATTCATTTGACAGTCTGTTGTGTTGTCATGTATTGTAATTAGGGATGGTTAGGGGATGAATTATTTAGGCCCTTTTTCACTTGCGATTGTTGCTGTTGTTTTTCCTCTTAGTGTATGTGATTGAGCAGCCTAAATAACAGGTATTCAATGACCAAATATTTAAATTGAATATGTTTGTCAGTTCTTTCAACCTGTCACATCATTATGAGAAAAATAACAGCAAAAATCCCATTGTAAATGGACCTTTAGAAAAAAGGGTTTACCAATGTATTACTGGCAATGAACTCCAATGCACATTAGTTATATATTTTATTCTGTCTAATACCACACGAGTTTACTTGTCAATAAGGGAAACTCGGGTCAGTTATGAAGTTATCAAGATATTTATTCAGGAGGATTTATTAAGAAGGTTTATTAGAGAGGGACTTAAGAGAAGGGTTGTATTGGAGAGGGAATTATTAGAAAAAGGGGTTTATGAAAGAAAGTTGTTTACTAAAGAATTTTGCTTCTTGGATAAGTTCTATATATGTAAGAATATGTACATAGATTTCTTTTTTAGTAAGATTATAAATGTTTGTAAGTAATTACCTATTTGAAGAACTTGATTCCGGCCCAATTTTTCAACAAACACGCTTTTCATAGGGACCAGATTTGTTACATGTAGTGGTTTATGTGAAAGAGATTGCAGAGGACTCATTGCAAGTTAACTTTGGCCCAAAATCTTTGCATTTGAAGTTTCAAACAAGGTATTATGTTGTGCCATGATTTAGCCAATATTGCACTGAATGTGTTTTGCCAAAGTTAATTACCCTGATAGAGTGAAATTCATTATGCAGTGCCCTAACTAGCATGGTGTCTGCTTGGAAGAATGATTCCATTTTTTTGCCCTCAGGTCAAAAGAATTCCTGAAGCTGCATGACCAAGTATCTGAAGAGACAGTTTTTGAATGGCGTGTTAGTTTAAGGTGAGATGTTATCAGAGGCCAAATTTCATTGAGCTCACTGAAATGCTTCTGTAGTGTAGTATGCGGTCATGCAGTCTCCTTTTGTAAATGAAGAGGAATTTTGCAGTATCAGATAATCTTATATGCTCTTGGTTTTCTATTTTTCCTGAAATATTTATCACTTTACAAATCTTTCAAGGCATAAAGTGGACGATAAAAACTGCAAGCATGTTTTATCCCCAACAAAGCTGTCAATAATCCTGAAAAAAGCATATGTGATGGATCAATGGAATTCCTTGGAAGAGCTCAATGTAAAATGTATGCTTTCCCCGTACATGTGTTCTGTAATGTACAATGAGAAATATCTATATCATGGATATTGCAATTTTCTTAAGGTACTAGCAGTAGTATGCCAAAGAATGGTGAATTACATATAGATAAGAAAGTGGAAATTTCTGGCACAGAAATTAAACTGGAAAATGGTGATAAAATTGTGAATACGGAAAATAACTGCCTTGGACTTAAAGGCACTGGTGTTCCTCCTGGTCAAGCAGAGAATAAAATAGAAAGTTTTAGGACGAAGAATCAAACTGTGAACAACAGTGATTGCGGGTTACAACAGATTACGAGCAATGGGTTGGATCATGATAGCGAAGACGTACTTTGTAATAAGATTAAAAACACCAAACTTACTGGGGAGTGTATATGTGACAGCGCAAGTAAAGGAAAAGAATGCAACAGTGAGAACAACTATCAGTTAAATTCGAATTTTGTTTTTATTAAGTCAAATGATACAAAAAAGAGCTCTCTGACAAAAGGTCAGAACAAATTCACAGATAAATCATGTGAAGCTGATGACGTGGCACTGGTGAATGATGAGAATTTTCGGCTAAATTACGACGCCAAGAAACAGGAGTGTCGACCTGGTTCAGTTGGATTGGTAAATCATGGAAATTTCTGTTATATCAACTCGGTTGTTCAATGTCTTTCGTCTGTAAGAGAACTAAGAACATATCTATTATGTGAGTATTGACAGCTTTTGGTTATTTTAATGTAAAGTCCTGCTGCACTTGTTGTTCTTCGTATTGCTCTTTCACTTTTTGATTATATTTCAAAGGTAATTAGCTACTGCTTGTTGAAGTACTGTACAGTTCAATTGTGTTGAATTTTCTGGCAAAGTTCTGTATCGTTTGCCACGTGTACTTTTTGCTACGTGTACGTGGTTCTCATGAAAGTTTTATGAATTATATTTTCTGTTTTCAGCAAAGAAACACTGTGGGCTTGTTAATTGCAAAAATAAAAATGGTTACCTGGGGGAGCTGGTCAGTACCTTCGATTGTTTACTGCAACAACTGTGGTCAGGAAAGGAACGCTATGTTTCCACCTCGAAACTAAAGGTATATTATACAATTGTAGTTACAGTATTTCAGTTTGAGTGTAAACCGTTCATTTCTATAAGTGAGAAAAGTATTAGAAAAGTTTTCAGGGGGTCACAAAGGACCTTGAAAATATAATAACCTAAAAATACGTTGTGAACTAATACGATATTATATAACGAAGGTACATGTTTTAAATTCCGGAATGCAGTGTAGCTGTTTTGTACCTAATGTTTTTCGTTCACTCTACTTTCTTCCAGCATATACTAGGAAGAAAGCACAAACAGTTCGTGCATTATGGCCAAGGAGATGCTCAAGAAATTTTAACGTTTTTACTGGATGGTCTTCATGAAGTGAGTTCGATATTTACTTTTCTTTATACACCATTATTCATGGATATTTTGATTTAAAATAAAGGCATGCATGTTGAGACTTCCAATGATTTGTTGCCAACATGCACATCTACCTGTATGACTTTTAGTCGACTTATGAAGATCTGTGAGTCGGATCGAGAACATGTATCGCTGATGAATTAGGATGTACAGTACTATACTGAAACTTCTCTCTATATGTACTTTAAACACGTGCAAGTTATTTGGAATATATCAGATAATTAAATAACGCGGCAATTATATACAATATCCTTGCAAAAGGAATATTGTTCACGTGCAGGTGTATACTACAACACACTATAGATGCAACATTATTCCCTTGTTAACTTGTAATTACGTGTCTAACAATCGGAAGAATTTGGACTTGGGCATGAACATGCAGTAACACATTTTAAATATACGAAACATAAATTACACACTTGTGTGACCGATACAGTTATGATTTTATAACAGGAATTGAAAGATGATAAAAAGAAAGATGTAACCGAATTTGAAAAGAATGATTCACAAAATATTTCGCAAAGAAGTCAGAAGCATTGGGACAGCTCTCTCAATGGAAATCAGTCAGTCATTAGTGATCTTTTTCAAGGACAAAGTGTCTTTGAAATTTGCTGCAGAACGTGTAGTAAGGTAATATTTTCTTTTCATACTTCGCAGACTGCAGTTACTCTTTTTTATATGACACAATACCGATGCGTTATGTTTCTTTTGAGCCTTGATTATTTTGTGGTTTGGTTGTTCGTTGAAACATTGGAAACGAGCGTGTAAAGTGAACAAACCTTTTAGGAACCCGAAGGATAACAATATGTTGTAAACTGAATGGATTACCCTGTTTAAACAAAAGTTTTCTTATTCTGAATTGATGTCAATCGTCCAACGCCGGATGATTCACCTCGTGAATGGCCGAATTCCTAACAATTGCTAATTTTAAAAGAGTGAATTAAGCTCTTAGCTACAGCCTGACATGCATAATTTCAGATAACTATTGTATGCTGAGAACGTCTCAAATGTTTCAAAAGGTTTGTTTATCTGCATGCAGCAATTTTCGGACAATCCTAAACAACTTGCTGCGTTTTTGGACTTCAAGATAAACTTGTGAGGTTACGTTAGATGCCTGAAAACTGGGTAACACTTTACTTAGCTTTAAGACATTATCTGAACGTGTTTGATAATTTCTGTTCTTTAAAGCCATCAACTGGATTTGACTATTGGATGCAGCTGAATCTGCCCATTCCTGACGACCCAAAGTATTTGTCTGTTTACGTCTTTTTTCTTGATAAAAAACCATTACATGTAAGTGAATAGGGTTTGTTGTTTTTTTTCTTCTGTCCGTTTGTCTGTCCTCTAATTTGTTTATTTGTTTCGTTTGCTTCTTTGTTTTCTGTCTCCTTTACTAGCCTGCCTGACTAATAAGCATCGGTATCTTGTGTAGACTAAACTTACAGTCTGCCAAAGAACACGCTGTGCAGATTTACTGATGGATCTTAGTCATCTTGTTGAAGTTCCAGCTCACTGTGTAAGTACCAACACCCGATAAAAACCTCGAATAAAAGGCCTGAAAAGAGTGTGGTCTCCAGAAATGGTGTATGGTGTAGTCACACGCCTTCACCATAACTGGTTTCCTGACTGGAAACTGATTATCTCGACAAATTTCTTTGCACTTATCTTGTACGGTTCTTTTGGATTAAGAGCGTTGGTGCATTCTCAGTGGTAGGACGTTGTATGAATATGATTTTGCGTGAGATCAGTTGTCGCTATACAAGAATGGCCATGCTAAGCCATTGTGTACAATTAGGTTTGGCGAAAGCTTGCCTTTTAGTAGCATCCCCTACATTGCGTTTCACCTTTCAAAGCCCAGCTTATAGAATACGTACAGTGTGCGAATTTTACTCTTCTACGCTTCAATTTTTTCATGCATCTAACGTGTTTGCCAAAACTGAATTGCAATATAAAATTTAATCATTATTTTTTGTTTTTAGCTCATCTTGTTGCGTTCACAGTTCAGTAGAATATCTCACATCTATGATCCAATAGAGGAAATAGAACTCTCTTCTATTAATCAAATTCTCATTGCGTAAGCAGAGTGTTTTAAGATATTTTTCGAGAAATCAATACAGCAAGCGCTCATATAGCCATCTTCACAAGTTGTGTTCGTTTCTACGCATATGAAAATGTAATTCTTGTTCCATGTAGTTGCGAAATAATCCCAAAGCAAGAAGTTGTGTCAAGCAATGAAACAGAAGAAAGTATTGCATCGTGTACAATGATGGATGCCCAAGATGTTTGTGATGTTGTTCATATATCTGTTATTCAGGTAAGTGTCGTTTTTGCACTTTTATCCACCACTAATGTACTGTGCAGGCGTGCGTGGCGACTGATCTTGCTTCACTAAAGAATGTAACTGTATAGCAATATCAATGCACGCTTGTAACTTTTCAAAGCATGCTTGTTCCGTTGTGTTCGGTAGCTTCGCGCCTGGTTTTTGATGTGATTACATGCTTGACTTCACTAGTACTACTACAAGTAATAGCGCGTACATAGGGTGTACGTGGAGTAAATAATAATAGTTAATAATTCATAATTTGTAATAGTTGATAATTAATAATTCTTGAATTATTAATCGTTAATGAGTCATTCATGAACCTAAAACAAAAAAATCAGTACCGTGAAGGAGGGTTTGAAATCTGAGTCAACTTCTGTATTGATTTTCTCGCAAAATGCGCCGATTTCGAAACACGTCGATTAAGTTCAATATCAACATTAGTTTGATACACCACGTGTACCCAAGCTTGGCAATAATAAACATACGTGGTGCATCCAAAAACTAACACGGCTGATATTGTTGTTTATGCCATGCAAAACTACAAGAACCTCGAAGTTCGCTAAAAATAACCCGCTTCGTCTTGTATTTTCAACTCGTCTCGATGTTTGGAAATCGAAGGAAGTCCTCCATCTCGTGTTTGAACTATTTCTTCTCACCTTATGCCATCCGCTTGAACTCACTTCTTATTGTACTCTTTCAACTTTTTTTGCAGAGATTAACTCACCGAGTGACGGATAAGTGTAGTCATTGTGCAGTGAAAAAGTCTCGCACATTTCATTGTTCGAAGTGCTGTCGAGTAGCGTATTGTAATAGGTAAACATTAAGGCTGGTTTTCTTATCGTCGTCATAATAATAATAATAATAATAATACTTTATTCCTTAACACACTAATACAGGCATGTATGATATTTTAACAACAAGTTAACGTCTGTTTACTAATATATAGTCTAGAGCTAGACCTTGTCGGTGATAGTTTGTTTATGCATGGTGTCAAACTATCATGGAGTCACGAATATTCTAAAAACCCGAATTACAAGAGCTTCCAAATAATTATTTCTAAAGCAATTATCATTAGATAATTTGTATGTTTTCTATGAGATTATTACCAAGAAGATAGAAAATTTTGGCATTTGAGAGATATCGTGACTCTTCTCATACGACGGTAACGACCTATGAAAACCAGCCTTTTCTTTCATATCTATATAATCGTTCGGAAATGGGCGTACGTTTTGCAAAGGCGACTGCACGTCGTTATGAAGGAGGCGCGGGAAAACACAGTAGTGAAACAAACCCATGCCTTTCTTATGTTGTACCACAGATTAGAGACTAACAGATGTCCGACTTAAGCCCGTTCTCCACTACGCGAATTTGTTCTCGCGAAGAAGAAATCTGGCAACGTGATTGGCTCGTTTTCGACTTTTTCGCGGCAAGTTATTTTGCTAGCGAATCACGTCGCTGGATTTATTTTTCGCTCGAAAAATTTCGCGTAGTGGAGAACGGGCTTTATAGGCTTCAAGCCTATCATTTTGGCGTAAGTGGCCGCCATTGTCCTAGCAAGTGCCCTAAACAGACCGTCACCCCCCTGGTGCCATCTTGAAATCATTGGTCCGGGGGGTGAATGCCTTTCTGTAGGGCACTTGCTTGGATAATAGCCGCCATGAAAATCGCCGGAAAATAATCGACTTACGCAATTTTGGGGCGGTCGGACATCTGTTAGTCTCGAATCTGTGGTTGTACTTTTCATTGTGTTGTATTGCCACTGAAACGGGCCATGATTATATCGCTGTTCCGTTTCCGAGTGGATTGACGATATCCATGAAAGTTTTTCATTAGCAATCCCTGCGTACAAAGCGTTGAAGTTGCTTATTTACCTCAGTCGCTTGTTTCTCAAAAAAAATAACAGGTCAACAACCGTAATATAGAGAACAAAAATACAGAAAACATCCTTTTCCCCAGTACTAATACATGAAACGTTCTTCCTATTGTGCATTCGACATTTCCAATAATGCTGTCTTCGTAATTTGCAATTTTTAAAATATCTCTCAATTCAGTGCTGTGTAAACATTACTGCAACTAATTCGCACGCATTTATTTGCAGCGAATGTCAACGTAAAGATTGGAAGAATCATCGCCAGTACTGTACGTTTCAACCACTAATCATCGGTACACCGTTTATCATTAGTATGCAACTATGCCAAGCAACGCTGAGAGAGCTTAAGAAAAAATCATTTCACTATGCAAGGTGATTCATTACCGTAAAGTGGTGTTTTCCACTTGCGCTGGCGAAGTTAATCTTTGTTCACGCGAGACTGGTTCCGCGTTCCGCGCAGTCACGACACCGAATTCAACCATTTTTCAGCCATGTTTACTCTTGAAACCTCTTGTGTTAAAAGTATTTGTTTAATTCTGTTCTCTTTTGCGGAACCGGCTTCATGTGAACGCAGCTTAAGCTTGGTGTTGACACATCGTAGTTCATTGGCGATGCCTATAGTCTGTAATCATTCATGCGTAAAATCCTTTGTCTGTTGGAACAAAATTTCTGCTTCATTTATCACGGACAGTGGGTCGGGGGAACATCGCCCATTCTACGACGCGACCTTGACGATGCAATCGTCAAGAACAAGGTTAAAGTACGCATTTTATTTTAACGATAGAAGTACAAGCTTTGAAGAAAACGTTTTTGTTGCGGATTCACAATATACTTAAACATCTGACTGACGTTCTGTAATACAAACTACGGCAAGATTTCTCAAAAATCGCTTCGTTCTTCACAAGTCGTGAGATATAACGCTCGGTATAAGTTTTTGAAGGAACAGCACTGGTTGT
>JAOBYK010396457.1:0-37261 GCA_025434845.1 Phenganax subtilis
CCCCCCGTGGGTACAAAAATGGCGTTCAAAATGGCGGCTAAAATTAGTGAAAGAAAGTTGAATATCTCGGTAACGAAAAAGAATTGGGGCGAACGAATGACTGTTCCGAGATGAGCTCACAAGGGGCTTTCATATAAGCACAACTTGTTTTTAGCGTGGAGTGCCCCTTTAAGATGTTGAAGGAAACGTAAAGTGGGTGTTTATTGGTGGCGTCAGAAACAGGGTTTACCAGTTTTTAAACTCGTTTCTACTTCCCTTGGTACTTCGTATTCCATGGGAGGGGGAGGGGGCGGTTACAAGCAGTAGGTAATAACAATGGCAGCGAAGTTGTTTTTGAAACAAAGGATATTTATACGCACTAGTATCGCCAACTATGCTTACCCGAAATCAAAATCACACACGGCTGTAAACGGAAAGCATGCATATGACGACTTGAGGGAAAGTTTGCCACCCGACTGTATAAACTTTGCAGTAGGTGCCCCTCCATTTCCAATGCTGTCCAAATTGAAGCCTCTCTTTGCCGAAGCAACAAAAATCCGTATGGTGAGTAAATCTACACGAGTGTTTTCATATCATCACATAATCACAAACAATAATTAAAACTCTTTTGTACTTGTTGTAAAATTTATAACGGGATGTATAAATTATCGGTTCTAATTTAGAGAAGAAGTGTCTTGTGCAAATTAGAATGAAGTTGCCCTTAGATAATCAATAGAGCTTTTTCCATTAAGAGAGTAAAAGTCACAGATTATTTACATGAATTTACATTAAAGTTACTTGTCACATATAAATATTTGATAGGTATCAGTGGATAGGTGTAAAAGCATGATGCCAAGTTTTTAGAGGAGTTGTTCAAGTGTACATTACATGTGCTGTACAATCCCACCTCCCACCTATGCATACATACATACATTTATTTTGTCATGCTAGCCTCAGCAACCAAGAGTTGGCTGGTTCCATGAGAGATGCAAACAAAACAATTAACTATAATTTACAAAATGGAGGTTAATTGAAGATTGTAAGCAAGCTAGTTTCAACCCATTCTTTGTTTTAGAATTGATTTTGGTTTCAGCAATTTTTGCCCCATCCTGCTACATGTTTTGTTTTCAGTCACTCTAATTTTTGTTTTCTTTTCCTGTTTGGAGGAAAACACAGAAAGTGGTTTCATGTTTCAGTATGGAGCATTACGAGGAGATCAAGTGTTTGTGCAAAACGTTGCCAAGTTTTTGTCTGAAAAATATCAAGATTTTGTCAACAGGTGTGTGCCATGACAAAATAGGCTCAGTTTCATAAATAAAGTCATGGTAATCCAGTGGCAGGGCAAGTAAAAGTGCCTTCTATTAGATGAAACAAGATAGAATCAGTCACTGATTCTATCTTGCTGCTGACACCACTGATTTTGTCTTTCTTCATCTAACAGAAGACAATTTTTCATGGGTCCTTTTTAAGGATGTGGCAGTGGAGGGGCCAACCGCAAAAAGGAACTTAATTGAGACATCATCAGGGGAAAAACTGGGGAAGTAAAGTGGTAAAGGCTAGTGGGGTGTCTGAGGGTCCTCTCCCAGAAAATTTCTTTGATTTTTTAGCTTCCTAGAATTGTTTTTTTGCAATTTGAGTATGATTTTTGCTCATTTTTTGACTACAGGGACTTTCACTGAAGGGGGGGGGGTTGAACTCTTTATTGAGGGGTAACATAGAGGCTGAGGGAATTTTGCCCATCTAGTATATATACTTAGAAAGGTCCTGGATTTTCTCGTAGGAGTAGGGCAGGATAGTTTCCTGGCCCCTTGAATAAATTTGTAAAATAAGATGGCAATATCTATAGACCCAATTACACAGGTGATTTTCGCTGCGATTTTTCTCATGTTGAATGATGTGGAAGAGTGGATACCTAATTGTTGAATATACTTGGTCCAACAATTTGCTACTTCACTCATTTGTCAACTTACTCGATCGCATACGCTAAAAGGAGAAAAATTGCAGGAAAAATCGCCCGTATAAATGGGCCTTATAGCTGAAATAGCTGTCGATAAAAAGTGGTTTTCCGACTAGCTTTGGGGTACAGTGGGTTACCTTGCATTTCAGGGTCAAGATCAGTTTAATTTCGTGATTGTACTTTTGGTTATTTAGCAATGATATAGTTTGTACATCTGGTGCAACAAGTGGTCTGCTGTTGCTGTCAAGTCTAATGTTGAAGCCTGGAGATTATGTTTTTGTCGAGGATCCAACATACTTTCTTGCCTTAAAGATACTTCGAGACGACCTTGGCATGACTATCATATCCATCCCCACGGATAGTGAAGGGGTGAAAGTAGAAGCTCTGGAGAGCTCCATTTTGGAGCACAAAGAGAAAATGGGCAATACAAGTGATACAAGACCATATCGAGCAATGTTTTATACCATTTCTACTTTTCATAACCCAACAACAGTTTCCTTATCACGAGGTTGGTCAATTTGTCAAACTTAATGTATTAATTTACAAGAGGTTCCTATGGACCAGTAAAATCATTTGGCATTTAGACGATATAAAGTTGGGCATGTTTGGTGTATTGCCAGCTAATGCGTTGGCAAGAGAAATCAGCAGATAGTTTAGTCAACTAGGCTTTTGTATTATATTGATATCGATATAAAATATCGATACATCAATATTCCAGTTTCAAAAGGTAAAACCAGCAAAAGTTTAAAAGAAACATCTTAATCACTTTTACAATATTGATATATCGGTTTTTTTCAATATCACAACAGCCTATAATCAACCTCTTACCTGGCTAAACTTTCCTCCAGATGAGTCGAAACTCTTGCTTGACAGTTGTTGATTTCGCTATTTAAAATAATGTTGCGTAAATCATCCTTTTGTAGAGCGCTGTACCGCGTTATTAAAAGTGTTGAGAAAATATGATGTTCTTGCTGTTTGTGATGATGTCTACAATATCGTAAATTTTCAATCAACACCACCACCGCACCGACTCTTTAGTTATGATAAAAAGTATGTACATTTAGTAGGATATGTAGCATGATCTTCATGTGTTTGCACAACTACAAATTTCTCTCGTGAACCCTTTAAGGGCTTGTTTATATGGAACTGAGTTACCCGGCTCGACCGAGGTCCCGGCTATTCTAAATCACAAGTAGTTTACCCGACTGACTGTTTACATCAAACAACCGAGTTACTAGCCTTGCCGAGATCCCGGATCTTTCTGCCAAGATCTCAGCAAGGCGAGTAACTCGGTCGATCCATGTAAACTCTGTTTGATGGGAAAGCTGGGGCTAGGCCATGAGAATTCTCATCAGTTTGCACACACCTGTCATTATTTCCTTCAAAATGAAAGCGCTGTACCCTATATTGGAGTCTGATTGGAGTATACGCTAAATTAGTTACTTGGTGACATGTAAACACGGTGCTTGCTCGTCCCGGCAAAGTGAGTACTCGCCTCCATGTAAACAGGCCCTAAGTGTCATTTCATGCACCCAACTTAATTATTTACTGTGTCTAATACCAAATGATTTTGCATGTTAGTGGAAAATGTGTCAACTTGTTATTTACCAATATTTTAGAAGTGATAGTGATTACAAAGGTCATGTTGTTTCAAATGGATCATTCAGTAAAATAGTTGGACCAGGAATGCGGTTGGGTTGGCTTGAAGCTCCTGAAATTGTTATTGAAAAAGCTGTTTGCAGGTTAGCTTTATAATGTGAGGTAATATTAGTGATTCCATTACAGTCAATTTCAGATCACTTTTCACCGAAATATTTGGACTTTGTAGCAAAATTCTCAAGTTCATATTCATGTTCAAATGTACATAATGAAATTTGGAAACAGGTTTGTAATGCAAAGCCTCTGATTGGTCGCTTACAAATAGCAGCCAATCAAGTGCTCAGAATACAAACCTGTTCCTGAATTCCATTATGAACATTTGAGCCTAGATTTGTGAAGCTCACGACAAAGTTCCAATTACGTCAGTGAAAAGTGCGTTGATTGGACTGTAGAATTCAACATTTGGGCTCAGTGAGGTCCACTGGTTAAATCATTCGATCTAGTGCCAGACTCTTTAATCTGTCCGACTCCACAATTTCTGACTTGTCACGTCAAGACATCCTAAGCTGAATGGGTGCCCTAAACTATCTGTTTAATGCCAAATAATTGTGCTCTCAATTGAGATACTCTTTCCTAATTATTATACTTACGTATAATCATTGGTCAGTACAACGTACATTGTTTGTTTGTGTAGTGCATTGTTTAGTAGTAGCGGTGGTGTAAATCAATACACCTCAGCTATCATGGGAACGGCAGTTCAGCATGGTGTTCTTTCTCAATACATCATGGATCTAATAGACACTTTTAAAGTAGGTGAAGTTTTGAACAGGGTACTCTACCTTTAAAGCATCTTTGTCAGGGGCACAGATCGTACCCATTTGTAATACTTGAATCATTTTCATAAACATGGCTTTCTGTTATTTATTTTCTAATAATGAGCATTTTCATTATCATCAATTTAAAGTGTCTATACCAGGGCTCAAGATTAGCAGTATCCTGATATCCACGGGATAGATTTCGATTTTGGATACTAGATATTATAGGGTTAGTATCCCTTGAGGATACTGAAATAATGTGCTAAACAAATTGAAACTAGTATTTAAACTATCGCTTCACACAAAATAAAAGTTTTAAATGCTGCTTCCTACAATGTGTTTTGCATAATTTTTATTCAGTAGAGCTTTACCTAGTTTGGCTACTGCTTATTTAAGTACCTAGTTTCCAAATGGGATACTAAATATGAAATAGGGATACCAGATTTTCAATCCCTAGTATCCACTTGGATATCGGTGAAAAATTCAAATCTTGAGCCTTGTCTCTACC
Organism: Phenganax subtilis; assembly: GCA_025434845.1. Lineage (NCBI taxonomy): Eukaryota > Metazoa > Cnidaria > Anthozoa > Malacalcyonacea > Clavulariidae > Phenganax > Phenganax subtilis. The sequence goes on from JAOBYK010396457.1 coordinate 4,859, forward strand.
AAGGTCAGGGATTGGACATAGATTTAATATTAGAGTCATCGGAAGAAAATGCCACATACTTTTTCATGCATGTACTTCATTTACTGGCTGGTGAAGTTTCTGTAAATGACCAAAAATGACAGTTACCCTTTAAGTATCCCTTAAGGGCTTTGGTGGCGTAGTCGCTGGGATATACGCCTTTCACCACTGAGGTTGTGGGTTTGATTCTCAACGCACACTTTACTTTCTCGTGTGTAAAGAGTCTGTCAACTACTCTGCCGAAAGTAGTAGGTTGTCCCCGGGTACTCCGGTTTCCTCCTACAGGGGAAGTTGACAGGGTGGGCTAGGATAAACAGTTAGGAAACTAAAAGTTGATTGTTGTAAAGATAGATAGTTTAAGGCACATATTCATATACATAATGCATACACTAGAAAAAACACCATTGTAAATAGTTACATAATTCAGCTTATACGCTGCGAAGTGACTATCTATATAAAACCATAAACTATAAAATAAAATAAGTTGGGGAGTTTTGTTTCATATTGCCTCGAAAATTATTATAGTTGGGTTACATTCACATATTTTACCATCCTAGACTTAGAAATATCACGAAGATGAATTATTTCATGTACAAAGATATCATTATGGCAATTAATCTTTAAATGACTCAAATATTATAAATATATGAGCAATCTCTGACACTTTAAACACTTTAAATCAATAAAGATGTGGTTTTTACATAGAAAGGCACACCACAATTCAATGTTTATACTTGTCACTATGATGGCAATTTGCACTGTGATCGTATTACAAAGTCATCTTTTCTATTTTAGAATAATATGGAATTAATGTGTGATGTATTGGATGAATATGCAAAGCCATACATCAAATATAGGAGACCAGCAGTAATTCATTTATTTTCTTACGCCCACAATAATTTTCCCGCCTCATATTTAGTTATTGTTTTATTGTTATTGCTTTCTCCAGGGTGGATATTTTGTATGGATTGAACTACCAGCTGAATGTGATGCACAAGGTATGTTCATTTTGTTTGAGCAACATGATACTGGATGATTATACTGGACGTTGATACTGGATTGTTTCAAAGCAGGTCTAGTAATTCGCTCCTACCTGTCTGTCGACTGTCTTTTTGTTTATCTGTGCAGAAAAAAACAAACAATAAAGAATTTTTTCCTTGTTCATGATTAATTCATTAGCCACACATTTGTAAGAATCGTTATTTTTTCAGCATTTGCAGATTATTGTTTACAGAACTACAAAGTTGCTGTTCGACCTGGTTCTGGGTAAGTTTAAAATGTATTTCATCAATTCCAATTTAGAAATAGTTAATTGCATTGTATTTACAACAATAGTTGACATGTTGTATCAGGTGATACAAATACAATTCTAGTGGAGGGCTATTTTGTCACTTTGTACAACATAGACGCTTACATTGTGGCCATTTGTACATGCATGTTGTGGACAAGAAAACAAAGTTCACATTTGTATCATGGGAGTTATATATTTTCTTTCAATTCTAGTGCTTCACCAAATGGTAATTTTAAAAACTTTATTCGACTTAGCTACACATATGTGGAGAAAGATAAAATAGAGTTGGGTATAATGAACTTAGCGACTGCATTGAAAAAATTTTTAACACTGTAACGTTGCAGAATAATGTCAAAATGTAGCATTGTTGTAGGCAGTCATGTAGCCAGGGCCAACGGCCGTGCATGATACATGACTAAAGGGGTTGCACACAAACCACACTAAAATTTAGAAGGTATTTAAACTGAAATTAAGGCATATAGTTATGCATTCTGATGTATTTATACCATATTAGTCATGAAATCTGACTTATTAGAAGTGTCTATGTGATCATCAAGGTCAGGGATTGTACATATTTGTAATATTTGAGTCGTGATAAATTGGTACAATCGCGATTTTTGGTGTAGACATGTTAACAAAGAAAAGTTAAAATGAATTAACAGACTATCTGCAATATTTTAATGAACTGTTTGCAAGTAAATACAAGGAGAAATCTAGAATATTATCCAGTTTATTAGCGCTCAGATTTACATAAACAGACGTGTGCATGAATTATTCAAAGTGCTTCTTGGACAAGCTTCTTAGGTTTGGACGCTTCCAGAGCCTGAAAAACATTGAATATGTATTAGTAAATGTAGCCATTAGAGATATGGTAGGAAAATTGGGATGAAGTTTTAGTCTTATCTTTTTTTTAAACAGTACCATGTACCTTTTCCACTAAATCAACCAGTTTGCCTTCTTGGCCAAGAACTTTTAGTATTTCAACAATGAGAGGCAAATAATTGTGTTTCCTTCGCACATTTTCAACCTATATAATGTAGAAGTCCTCATTATATTTAGAGGTCAGTACACTGCACCAGGTCCACCCATAATAATGGGTTCATTCATTCAATGGGTTCATCAGCTCAATTTCCTTCAAGGAAAATAGTCGATTTCAACCACAACTGTTTAAAAGACAAGTGTTCGGTCGTTTCTTGTCGTAACGATATGAGAAAAGTATCAGTGCAAGCTAAAATGTGCTTCTAGCAGTGTGTTTGAAAATCAAAAAAGTTTAACTCCATTTTTGACGCACTTCAATTCTTCACACCCCGTGCAGAATTGTCTGATTTTTAAAGGGAAATTTGATCCTTCCATGGTCAGTTTCCGACATGTCTTTATTGAAAGTTTGGCAATTGTTTTTGCAAAATAATACCTGAGCTGTATAAAACAAAACTACAGAACGTTTAGGTTTCTGTCAGCAGGGGCCGGTTGTTCAAAGGTGGGTTAGCGGTTAACCTTGGTTTAAATTTAACCGGCTATTTTATATCCCCGTGTTGAAGCAGTATTTGTCGTTTGAAATTTTGAAGGATTAAACTACCCATTAAGAGAAACATTTTGAGCAAAAAACTTTTCAAAAATTTAATACGAACGACTTCCAAATTTTGGTTAAAGTATTACACAAACCCAGGGTTAAGCTAACCCAGCTTTGAACAACCGGCCCCAGGATTGTCAGATTGGCCTCTTGGGGGCCAAATAACTCAAATTTGGCTTTTTTTTGCTTGGCCTCGAAAAAAAGTTTGGCTTTTTGGCTTTTCTTTGGCCTCTTTTTATCTCCAAGAGCTACTCTTCATTTTACTTGTAATACTAAATTGATTGTATCAGACGGTGTAAAAACAAAACATATTCATGTAAATTACTTCTCAGCCTCAGGACAACCATATTGGACAACCTAGTTGTCTTCTCACCCAATCACAGTTAATAAAATTCAGCCAATTGTAATGGTCAGCAATGTTGTAACAATAGCCAATCACAATATAGTTTTAATTGTTTTAAATGCATCGCTTTCACCAGAGGTGCTGGAAGCAATCTAGGGCAAGGGGGCAGCACCTCAAGAAAGGGCAGCCAGTTTGTTTTACTTTGGCAAACGAGCAAAAAGCTTAAATTCTGGAAAACCACCTGTCTTTACTAAATCAATGGCAAAACTACTTTCTAATATATGTTAAATACTGTTTAAGCATCTAGCCCTTTTTAATACCGTACTATCTAGCGAATATATTACTTTCTGACAAAGAGTTTGAATTAAGGATTTACTATAATCTTTGAGTAAAGGGCATACCTGTGACTTACATTACAATATCTACAGTATATGCTGAGTATATGTATGTGCTAGACGAAGTACAGAGAAATGTTGTTCTGCTGACTGAACAACATCGTATGCTCACTCTCCCTATCCGCCCCATGCTCCGCCCGGGATGTAAATAGTAGTGTGGAGAACTTCAAACTTTGCGAAGGTTTACGAAAATATAGTTCCGCTAAGTCATAATGTAATTGCGAAGGTAACTTTTATAAGAGCAGTAGAATAAGGATTTATGTAAGGAGTTTGCGTTTTCTAAGAAATGGCTTCGTGTCCAGGACAAGAGAAATATGGCTACGAAGACACTCGTTTTGAGCGAGAAATCGACGATAACTTTCATTGTTCAGTATGTTACAACGTTCTTAAAGAACCCATGATGTGTAGGAACAATGAACATATCTTTTGCCGTGCCTGTATCACCGAACATCTCAACGTGAACAGACAAACTTGTCCTGAATGTAACGAGAAGTTGACTGTTCAAACACTTCGCCGAGCTCCACGTGTGGTCATTAATTACCTATCTACGCTTAAGATCAACTGTGATTATTCAGAGCGGGGTTGCAAGGAGTTCATACAGCTCGAGAAACTTGAAGCCCACGTCCAAGAATGCGGTTTTGCCCCCGTGAATTGTTCCAACGTAGAATGCAAAATGGTCATCGACAAGCAAGAGGTTGTACATCACGAAAGCATTTGCGAGCACAGGAAAGCCAAGTGCCATTCTTGTACAAAGTTGGAGAAAGAAATTGCTGAAATGAAAGAGAACATGGAAAAGCTTGCAGGAAAAGAAGATGTGAACCGATTTAAAGAAGATGTAAAGTTGCTGATGGTTCAGATGTTTGAGAAATTAAGTTCCTTAGAAAATAGTATTCAAATTGCATCTGTTGTCAACCATGCATCAAATTCATCACTGGAAGACATCTTCGTAGCAGGTGGCATGAACAATTATGGCGATGTTGGCGTTAAATCTACTGAAAGATTTTCGTGGAAGAATTATGCATGGGAAAGGCTGTCCTTGATGAACACTGGTCGCTCAGGAGCAATATCATTTGTCAACAAGAATGAATTGTTTGTTGCTAGTGGATGCGATAACACAATCGAAGTAGCAAATTTGAATGAAGATTTGTTACAGTGGAGGGTAGTCGCTAATATTTTGCCACATGACTGTGCTCGCACTAGGTGTGTGTTCTATCAGAGTCGTATGATTCTGTTTTGTGCATGTGGCACAGGTGAATGCTATGAACTGAGTCTCATTGCACCTTATATGTATACGTGCAAGTTGTTTTGTGAGATCCCTGAGCCGACCAGGCAAAGTTTTCAAGTGGTCGCATTTGAGCGTAAGGTTTTGATTTTTGGAGGGAAAACAATTGGTGCTCATAGTATTTTTTTAGATAGTGTGTTAGAGTTTGATCTTGATACAAAAAAATTCACAGCGATGCCTCCACTGTGTCATGCTAGAGTGAGTATGGCAGCTGTTCGTTGGGGGGATCAAGCTGTTTTGATAGGAGGTTGTGACAAGAATGGCTATTCCAATAATGTCTGTCTGTACGATTCTAAGATGGGCACCACCACCTTACTACCTTCTATGGTAGAAGAAAGAGCTGGATGTGCTGCAGTTATTACTGGCAATGTAATAGTTGTCATGGGTGGACGAGGGAAGAATGGACGTGTTAAGTCTGTGGAAGCTTTCACATTTGGAGGATACTCCTGGAAACATCTTCCTGATATGAATGAATTCAGAAGTGCTGCAACTGCCACAGTTTTACCAAGGGAAAACAACCAGTAACACTGAGTACTTAGAGATAAAAAGGTAGCAATAAATATGCAGTGAATGAAAAATGAAACATTTGAAATCCATATTACTGCAGTGTTCTATTCATACAACCAGGGTGCTGAGAAACATTGGGGTGATGCACATATGTAGGGATGGGCCTGACACTTATGCATTTAGAAATATACTAGAGGACAAAAATGAGGGCAAAATGTTTTAAAAGAAATTTGAAAACTAAGAAAATAATAGTAACCACTAATAGTAACTTCACTTATTTTAAAAGTGAACTTTTATGTAAAGATCACTTCATATTTTGCTATGAATTGCTTTACACAAGCAAGCAAACAAAGCATCACCTTTTGGCAAAAGTGTAAAGTATTAAATTTACCTTATATCGGAGCATCTTGTCATCCTCAGCAGCAACCATACTTTGATACTTAGCTATGTTTGCTTCTACTGATTGAAGGCTAATTGTGTTGTTTGTTTCCATTGCATCTGCTCCCTGAAATGTAATGTAATTATAGCTACTTTCTCCAAATCAGTTTGCTATCGCCAGATAAAACTCACTAGTGACAGTGGGTTTCAAACACCGAGCTCCTTAGGTATACTGTAGGCCAAGTGCTTACTTGTTCAAGTATTTGATGTTTTTCATGATTCAAGGTTTCTATCTCTTTAAGAAATGCTTGCTTTCTATCAGATACCACTGCCATTAGATTGAAATGAATTTCTTCCGAAGAATATCTGTTCAAAAACAAAAGAAAACATTTAAGTACCACAAGACTAGACTTACAACGTGAAAAATGCAATTATTAACTCCGCACAAGGAATTGATCATGAGATGCCACAGTTCTGCCTCTCTAGGAAAGATTTGTATGTTATAAGATATGGTTCATACTTTTGAATCCGTTTTTCTATAACTGGTTTTACTTCACTCAGCCATGTTTCAGCAGAACAAGGCCCTAAATTAACAAAAAACTGTGATTGTGACTGACCACTACATGGCAATGCACCCATCCAGTAGTGATTAATGCACCCCATGTCATTGTACTCTATCTAACAGCAAATAATTTGAATTGACTGGGGAAAAGTCTTACCAATCATTGGGTTAACATAGTGTATTTTTCACTGAATGCAAGACTAAGAGTTACCTAAATCTATGGGACCTTCGCGCAAACCATCTAACTCATACAATCTGTTGTTTATTGGTACATAAGCTATAAAATGAAACACATCTTCATCTTTTTTTGGAGGTTGACCATCAATTTCAAATACTTGCTGTCTATAAAAAATATAAGAAAATGTTATCAGATCTAGGTAGGCTAACCTGGTTTCAGGTAATATGAGAGTACAACTGCATGGTAGTAACTGTCAAATTTAATAGTATCAGATTTTTACCTTGAAAAACTGTTGTGGACTTGTCTTATAGCATTACTATTTGTCAGAGTCAAGCCTTTTAACTATAGTATAAAATATGCAAATACTTATGCGACAGATTGGCTATATCTTGGTTGCAAAAACCGAGTAACACACAGATTAGTTGTTACTGCAATCATAGCAGTGTTATGAAGGTTACTTACATTAGCATCAAATGAGGCAGAAAATTCTTTGAATTCTGTGAGAATTGGGCCCAAGCTTACATCTTGATGGTTTGTGTTCAATAAAATACTGAGAATCGCTTGAGTTGCACAAGCATTATTGATGACCTAAAATATTTGTCTGGTGTTATACTGAGTAAGCAAGGGTATTTCGTGGTTGATCATATAAATAATTATTATAGTCATTATATCACCTGTTTAGCAAAGAAAATATTGTCTAAACGACTGTCTTGGACAATTGGACCAGACGGTTCATCCCCAGCTTTCCATTTGAATAAAAATATCAAGCCATGAACTGGTCTAGGAATATAACATTAGTTTTTGCAACATTTGTCGCACGATATGAATATGGACTGCTTGAGGTAAGTGTTCTCAAGTGGGTTGACTACCATCATTTAATCAAATACGACAGACATATAGATTCAGTTCAATTGTCAAAGATTGCATGGGTGAATAAATAAACCTATAAGTGTAAGCACTGTAGCTGTTTGACGAAAAGTGTGCTGCTTATCGAAACTGTTATCTGAGTGTGTGCCTAAGGAAGGGGCAGGCCAGGACTACTCTGGAAACTAGAATGAATTAGTTCAGAGAAAAGCAACATTGAGTGGCGTAACTCTAATAGATTTAGCAAACCGTAGAGTTTCAAAAGCACTTTCATCCAATGTATACAACTCCTCCACTTGATAACCAGTGCAACCTAAGTAAAAGATGTATTTTTTGGATGAAGATATTATGCGTAAACTTGGGGGCACAAAACTGAAAGAAATGCATCGATTTTTTTTGGCCTGTACACCTACCAAAACCTCGGATTAATTCGGTAAAAACGCCAGGGTCACTTTCTATTAAACACCAGTCCCCGTTGTCGGCCATGTTGAACGAATTTCCACTGTCTCTTTTGAAATATAGTAGAAGTCACGCCCCCCGGGAAACCAAAGTAGGCCTTCTTGGTCAGAAAAATTAAATGTTTAAAATCCTTAAAAACCAAGAAAACGAAAAATTTATAATAATTTGAACTCAGTATAGTTATTTACTTACCATGGTTTGTTGTAGAAACGTTTTCTGGCAGCAAGAATCCCAACTTTTCTGTTGTACTGCTTTGAAAAATCGTAAAAATTTGTTAGTGCTCTTTATTAGGGGGGGACTAGCGAACCAATGGTACACGTTTCCTCGATTAAACGTTTTGGGGTGCGTATTAGATTAAGGCCCCAAAGTTGAAGATGCGTGTTGAATATTGTAAATAAGAACAGCATTTTTCAAGAAAAAGAAAAAATAATAGGTATTAATGGAAAGTGCAGGAGAGTATTGACACAAAATACATGAACTTTCTAAGGGTGCGTAATATAAACTCCTATAACTCCTTTGGGAAGCGCTTATTCGAGGAGAGGTGCCAGGAGGCGCTTAACGTTTTTTCCTGCTTTCCGTTTGCTCTGGCACGTGTGAGTCAGTGAGTAGATTTTGAAATAATGGCGTCATACAATGCGATTCCGCCTCCTTCAAAACCGGCTGATACGAATGCTGCTTTCGCTGACGCCTTGAAAAGAGCGAAAGAGGTAAGAAAAATATCTGAAGAAGCTGGTCGGAAAAGTTTAAGGCATCTCTATAGTGCTATACTGTGTGAATTGTTGATTTTTAGATCGCCGCTCGTATGGGCTCAGCCGCTGCAGCAAGCGGAGAATCAAGTATAAATGATCGATTTCTTTTTAGATTAACTGTAGAAGAACATTATTTTTCGGAAATTTAAGGCTTTCATGAGACTTATAACGTTATTATTTATTATTTATTATAGACAAAAGACCTTTAGAAGCGCCATCTGGTGGGTATTTTTCTCGTATATCTGATTATTGCATTCATGCAGTTAGCAGTTGACTGGGGGGTTAAGATTTTCGGAATATAAAGTACTAAAGTGTGTTACAGGTAGATTTAGTTGACTCTTTAGTGGCTTATGTGTCTAAAACACCTAGAGTAGCTAGTTTTGGTACAATCTTTCTATTGTGAATATTTCTAGAAACTGTAGTATTCTCGATATGGCAACTACCTGTGTACCATATAATGTATGTGCCATAGTTTGAGTTATGGTTGCAGTTTGTGTCAGACTTTCTGAAGACAGTGTAGTTTCTCATCTGTTGAAAAAGGCTTTTATGCTTTCCTGCTTAAAGTTTTACTTACATTTATGGACAGTTGAAGCAGATGTTCTGTCACAAACAACATTGCAATATTGTCGTCGTGCAATATTGCAATTTCGACTTGGAGATTGCTCTAAGCAATTTGCAGCTGACTTTGAAAAATTTCAAGATGAAATTCACAGATTTGAAAACAAACCCTGTAGTTGGTTCTTTCAAAAACTGAAGCTCCAATTCAGTTGCTCGGAGTATATGATGGGCTTATTTATTGCTTAATAATCCCATCACAGGGGTTGTTTACAAATCTAATTGTGAATTTAAAGTTGTATTTTTTTAATGCCAGTTGCAAATTGCTTATAACAATTTGTTGGTCAAATTTGCAATACTGTGAGACATTGTTGCAATGTTGCTTGCAAAATAACATCCAGTTTGACTGTAAGGTTAAGGTTGTGTTTAGCAATTCATTGTAAGGCCTTCTAAAGTAGTGACTGGAGTAGCTGACAGTGACAGACACAGACAAGCTGGCTAAACAAGCCGCTGTTACTTCCAAATTTTTGTTAAAAGCATGTGCAAATTTTCCAGCATATGCTGTTCAAAATGAGCACCACAGAGTAACAGAGCATGGGTCATATTAAGAAGTTTGTAATGTCCGTTTATGAGCAAGAAAATAAAGCTTATTCTGACTTGCGTGTTTTTTTATCACATGCAAAACTACTACATTTAGTATGGGAAACATATTTTCTTGTAATTGCTAGTTGACCACCATTACCATCATCCATTGTTGCCAAGGATAGTCAGTGTATAAATACCATAAAATAAGAATTTTTGTTGATGTGCACTATATAGGTGGGGAACCAGCTGCAAAAAAACCAGTTGTACAAGGTGCAGGTAAAACACACTGTAGATGCAAAATATTGTTCTTATACTTTACCCATAAAGTTGTGAGAGTGTCAGTTGAGCAAAAGTCTGGCTAGTCAATTGACATTGAGCAACTTGATTGGTTTGGATTAAAAGGTAGATTTAATAATAAAACTTGTTATTTTTCAGGAGGGTCTGGTGATATTGTTATCGATGCAAAAGCCATTGCAATGCAAGTGGCTGCAAATATTGCACAAAGGTTTGAAAGTTACCTGGTTCCTGTTTAAACGAAGTTCGTCTAATTTTAATTGTCCTTGATTGTTTATTCGTGATTCTTTTTAATGATTATAGGGCTGGACTGCAGTCGGCACCAGTTGAAGATCTGAAAATTCCCAATAGATATGTCGGATTGAGTGAGTTCAGATTTCATACTAACTATGATTCTTTTGATTGCTGACTGACATTTTGGCCAGAAATTGGTTGTTTCATCTTGTAAATACTGTAAGTGGAAGATTTATAGATTAAAATTCCTACTTTAGTCATTGGGAAAGGGGGTGAGCAGATCAACAAACTTCAATCAGAAACTGGAGCAAGAGTACAAGTTGCTCCAGGTAAGTTTTGGTTAAAAATGGAGTGAAAGATTTCCTGTTCCTTGTCTCATTAAGACACCTTTTACTCGTATTTATAACGACACAATGCATCCTAGCAAACCCATTAGCTTATTGTGTCATTGCTAATTTTCCTTGTTTTGAGGAGTCCCTGTTTTCATCTGTGGAAATCTAAATGCCAATACTTTCTTGTAATAATAGATCCGCCTCCTGGAGCTGTACCTCCGCCTGACCGAGCTGTGACTATCTCTGGCAACCCTGAAGCTGTAGAGTAAGTTTTAATATATTTTATCTTGCAATGTACTATATATTTGCCAAAATTATCTGCTTGTGAATGTCAAAATGATGGAAGTCCTATACATGGCTCACAAGTTTACAAAAATGTTTTGTAGAAAAGCTAGATCATTGATCCTTAAAATTTGTGAGGAGGGAAAGGTCCCTGATTCTCTGGTAAGAGTTCTGAATGATTTTTCTTATTCAAGTTTCATGTTTGTATTATATTAGAAATGTATGTATACAGGTTGCACCCATTCATAAGCATTCATATTTTATGTTCATTTGTTGCTTTTCTGCATTGTTAGATGTCTGCACCAATAGTTGCTCCTGGAGAATCACTGATGGAAGTCATGATTCCAGCTTCAAAAGTTGGATTAATTATCGGTACCAATTTAACCTACGAAGTGGCAAACTCTTCACTCTGACAAGTAGAATAGTCAGCCATTTAACAAAGTTATATATCACTAGAAAGTATTGCCACTCAATAAGTAAACAGAAATTTGTAGATAGTTTAGTATTAGTAAGGCGTAGCAAGAGTCTCATAACGATTTAGTAGAATTGTCTGGGTGGGTTTGATAATAATATTTTACATTTTCATTCAGGAAAAGGTGGTGAAACCATTAAAAACTTACAGGTAGAATTTGAAAGCCACTAGGAAGGGAATGGTTTGAGTTTCAGGACAGTGAATCCAATATTGTTTTAATCTCAAGTTTACTTGGATCATAGGAGCGTGCTCAGTGTAAGATGGTGATGGTGCAAGATGGACCTTGGCTGAATGCACCAGAAAAACCTCTTAGAATTACTGGTGAACAGTCAAGATGTCAAGTAAGTGTAGTAGCACTACCAGCGTTGTACCCTGTTTGCATTAAGGCTTCATTTTGTTGAGTGCATACGCAGGATGGAGGAATTTTATATATTTCATGAACATATGATAATACTGTACTCTGATTTAATATACAGTGAATTTTGTGATGCATTGTTCTATAGTTTCCTTAATATTGACTTGTAGAGGGGGAAAGATTTGGTGATGGATCTTTTGACTGAAAAAGAACTTGAGCAAATTCAGCAACATGGTGGAGACTTCATGGGGAAACCAACAAATGAATATGGCACTCCAATTGGAGGAGGACAGTATGGCCAGAATCCTAGAAACTTTGGTGCTCAGAATGAGGTATCTACACAGAATAGAAAGTATTAAACATCCAGTTGAAGTCATCATCAGTGAAATTTGATGACTGCCCTTATGCAGTGCTAGAAATTCTCTGATTAGTATGCTATGTTTTTGTTTGAACATGGGTATATTTTGATGTATTGGTGGTGAGCAGAATGGGGGGGGAGGGGGATTCACTAGCCTGAGAAAGTTAGAGTAAATCTGCGTTACAGCATTACATTTTCACATTTCAAGCACTGAGAAGTGTGTATTTATGAAAATAGATTCCAGTTCCAAAAGACAGTGTTGGTTTTATCATTGGTAAACAAGGAGAAACAATCAAAAGATTGCAGAGTGAATCTGGAGCAAGGATTCAGTTCAAACCAGGTATTAATTACGGTTAATTTTGATGATTAGAATACTGCATGTTAATCTGATAGGTGATGAATACTGGCAAGTGTAAAATAATCAAAGAATAGAACAATTTATAGCATAAACTACATGCTTTAATTTAGAAAAATCTGTTGCCGCTGCTGGAAAGGGCATCCTGAATTTAGTAATTGTTAAGTTTGGCATCAAAATAATGTAAAATGAGATTATTTTTCCGTGAAGTTTCCTAAATTTTTATGGTTATCTACTCTGTGCAAAAGTAGTTGCTTTCACTTTTGGCTCAAAAATAGTAGCAACTTCTGCACATAATACAAGAACATACAAAACATGAAAACTTTTTGGGGTTATATTTTCCTCATTTTACAACATTTTCCCTGCAAACTTAATGATTTCACTACATTTAGAACAATCCAATGCTCTTTGCAATTGTGGTGACAGATGTCCTTTACATCTAGGTAAAAATTTAGTCTTTAATGGGTGTTGTCCATTGATGTGTAGAATCTTTTGTTGTGTACAGATGACATGAACTCACCAACCAGGATAGCAACTGTCCAGGGACCTCCTGATCAAGTACACAGAGCAACACAAATGATCAATGAAATTGTTGAACAAGTAATGATCTGTATATTGAACAGTGTGTCTGGAAAAAACGTTAACCTAATTTGTGCATGGAAAAAGTTTGATGCATTGCGAATTACATTGATCGACTGTCAGCTCTGTGTCTCCCATGTGTACAAGAACGTTATGCTGTGGTTACAAATGACGTTCAGACATTGGCTTGACCTTATTTTCTATGACAGCATCACTTTATTCAAGTTAGAAATAAGACAAACAAACTTTAGCTCAATGCTGGAAAGTCACGTGGCAGGACAAAAAAATATCAAGTTTTTCTTTGCTGGTGATGTTTCAAGATGCATTTCAATGACTTGAATCCCTTTGCTGTATTTTTTGCCCATCATCTGAGATACATAAAGCTTTTAACCAAATTTGTATTGCATTGAACTAATTTGAAATCGTGCATATATATTAGGTTCTTCTTCTGAGATACACTGTGTAGTTTATATTATTAAAGTTTGTGCATGTGTAAAACTTATATTTGTGGTGCTGTGTTGTCTTGTACATTTTTCAGACTTGTCAGTCAAAATTCTCAGAATTGCAGTGTATTAAAGTTTTTTATATTTTAGTCTCGTACAAGGTCGCGTGGATCAAGGGGAGAATCTCAACTACCCAGTGGTCCAGGGGTGAGGAAAGTCGACTTCCCCGTGCCTGCTGCTAAATGTGGATTGATCATTGGCAAAGGTGGGAAATTAACATAGAAAAAAATTTGCATGTACTTTGATGTTTTACTCTGCCCTACATGTGGTAATTTGTTTGTCACAGTTTACATATTAGCTTCTTATGGTGCATTATTTTCCTTCTTCTTGTTGTTTTGTAAAAGGTGGAGAGACAATTCGACAGATCAATCAAGCTTCAGGAGCTCATGTTGAAATAAATAGAAATGTCCCAGAAAATGGTCCAACAAGAATGTTTACTATTCGAGGTTAGTAGAACTGGGCCAGGCCTGATGACAAAGGGGGAGTCAGCCTGGTCTTGGACCAGAGCCCCATGACCGACCAAAAGGGGCCCATTTCATTATATGGATTCTTATGACTGACAAGCAACATTTTTTTTAAAATGGGAGAACTGCAGTTTAAAACAACTAGCATGAGCCCCCTACTGCACCTTTATGGCTTCATTACAAGGTGTGTGAAGCACATCACACAAAGAATTAATTGTTGGAGGATTGGGGGGGGGCATTAAAATTATTTGACTCAGGGCCAAAATTTCTCTTGGTGGCCCTGAACTGGGGCTTCTGTTGAAGGAGAGCAGATGGTGGCCAACTTGTTGTTTTATGAGAAAATGGTGTTGATAATGTTAAACATTTCTTATTTGAATGCCAGGTACTGATCAACAGATTCAACAAGCTCAGAACATGATTCGAGAAAAAACTGGTGATGGCCATGTGAGTCAAGATATTCTGATACAGTCAAGCTGATACTTGCCCTGTTCTACAGCATTTTTATACAAAGTTATGCACAAAGGAGACACAGTGATGAGAAACAGCGTTTGGAAACTTGACTAAATAGTCTTTGTGTTATCTTTTTGTTCATGTTTATGCACACTTATGCACCAGGAAGAGTAATTAGAGACATGGTTTGAAGATTAGACCAAAGTCTTTCTTCTATCTTTATATGACAACTGGTGCATCCTTTTTTCATTGTATTTTGTATGTTTAGGGTGGACAATATGGTCAAAATAATCGAGGGCAAAAGTATGTGGGACTTTATTGTATTATTGTTGCATAGTGGAAAATTTATGTCAGTGTTAGCAGCTTATGAAATGCTGGATAACTTTGGGAATTTTCCGACATTGAATTATGGAAATGGTCCCGCAAGCTGTTGGATTTCATGACAGCTTGCCAAAACAGCTCCATACATTTGATGTTGTGCCCCAGCAATTCAAAGGTTATCTGTAGCAAATGTTTTATAATCTTGGCTATGTTTTATGTAGTGATTATCATCAAGGCCAAGGTGGCTACCAACAAAACCAGCAGCAGAATCAACAAGGTTGGCAAGGATATCCCTACCAACAGCAATATGGGCAACATCAGAACCCATATGGACAACAGCAGAATGCATACGGACAACAACAAGGGGTGGGTTGTATGGTATCTTAAGCGCTTATATTAAATCAAGGAGTGTACATTTTATTAACTTCTGACAATATTTTGATAGGAAACTCTCTTACACAATACTCTATCTTATGTTAAAAATTCATCTTTTTTGATATGAAATGTCTGTACTGTGGTTATATGTTATAAAAATGTACAATCCCTGACCTTGATATGTAGAAATTTTGGTTTTTATGGCAAGACTTAAGCCTGTTTTCCACCAAGTGGAATTTTCCTGGAAAATAAATCTAGCTATGCGATTGGTTTGCAATATATTGCTAGCCAATCAGATTGGTAGATTTATTTTTCCCACAGAAAATTCCACCTAGTGGAAAACGGGCTTTATAGTGGAAACTGAACCGAGCATTGAAAGGGTGAACAAGTATTTTCGATGTATAGAAGTTTCCTAAAGTAAATGGAGAAAATATCCCTCAAGCTGTTTAATATATAACAGCTGGACCTGACAACTCTATACATTTATTGGGAGTAGATTTCATGTACTTTATACTTGTACGTGATGTCATTTCTTGTAAGATGCTCATGTGTGGGTGAATGTTTTGTAAGTCTCTCTAAGTGATAACCATGCCATGACCAGCAAAGTTGAAGTGTGCTTGGATGGATGAATGCATTGCATCCTGTCCTTCACAGCAGCTTTTTTATTGATAATTATTCAAAAATAACAAAACCTTCATTACTCTTATTGCTTACTTCAAGTTTTAGAATGTCTTTGTATTCTGCTGTGTAGGGTCCTCCCGGTGATCAACAAGGTGCGAACCCAGCCTCCTCAGGAGCACCAACATCTGGAGCTGGTGCTACGACAGGTATATATGGCATATTGTTCGATATTTACCATTTGCTGCAAGTACTTGTAGCATATCTTGTAGTGTTGTTATGTATTTAATTGTGTAACTGCAAATATAGTTAGGCAGGCAAAAGCATCCAAGTTGTTCTGGTTTGATGTACTAACAAAATTCAACAATGTTGTGCTGCACCCGACCGACAATGGCGTAACCAATGTTGTTGCAACTTGTTTAAGCTGGACAAGTCGTAACAAGACATTGTTGACAATATTGTTGGTGGGGTGCTGTGCAGCATTGCTCAATCTTTTTTCACCAACCCGGGACAATTTGGGCACTTTTCCCTCTGTAGTGGGGGCACTGTTCTTGACCTGTGCACAAAGCCAGAATTTGATTGACTGCTACGGCACATCCTTGAAAATGTTTGTTTCACTCTTGTGGGCAAAGTGGCTGCAACGAAAAACTGCTTTAACAATTTGTGTTTGTTTTCCCAAGGCGCTCAAGGTCAACCTGACTACAGTGCTGCTTGGGCAATGTATTATCAACAGATGTACTCTCAACAAGCTGCCGCCGCTGCAGCCGCTGGACAACAAGCACCAGGTGGAAATTCGGCTCAAGGTATGAAATATCAACTACATAACTACTCATGAATTGTAAGTTCTTGCTAAGTTATATTCCTTTCTAATAATTAAACCAGAGTAATTATAAGATGTGTGATAAAGACCTAGGCTGGAGTGTAGAAATGTTGGCTCATGAATTGTAACTTCTTGCTAAGTTACAAATAATGCACTATTTTCCTAATTTACATGTACATTCATTTTATTGGACAAAAATATGTGATAATATGCCTTGCTGTCATAAACTTATAAACTTTACATTATTGTTGATTTTCATGAATTCTGTTTTTTCTCTAGGTGGTCAGCCAGACTACACCGCTCAGTGGATGGAATATTATCGTCAACAAGGCTATTACTATCCCTACGGACAACAACCTGGCCAGCAAGCTGGTCAACAGCAACCCCCAGGCCAACAGCCCCCAAATCAAGGACAGGGACAGCCTCCGCCACAACAGCAAGGCCACCAACCTGGACCCCCGCAGGTATCACAGCCTGGCCCACCTGGACAAGGTCCACCGCAACAACGATGATTTCATAGGTAAGTACAAAATGTTATCGTTCTCAAAATTTGGTTTTCATAACAAGTTTTTTGCCTGAGAACATAATTTAGAATGTGGGCAGAAAAATTGTTTTGCTTTCAAATTGTTTGCTGGAAGCTTGCTTGTTTGGCAAATATTTTTGTGCTTGTGTGTGAGTATTTGGTTCTAGAAATGATAGAAATTTGTACTAGGAGTTGGTAAACTAGGGGCACAGTATGTGGTCTGGCCTAGCTTATCCTTTAGCATGTCAGGTAAGTCTTTACTTAGTGCTAGGTACTCTTATACTGTAGCTGTGAAGGTTGGAGCAAATATTAGTGGGCAGACGCGGCACAATTTTACCCATAGTGCACTCGTTCTTCTGAAGAATGCCGGCTGAAGTAGGCCTTATATCTCCACATAGATACCATTGTCTATAATAAATGTTGATACTCACATAATGTTACCTCTTAGTACTTTCAAAATTTTTCTGTACTATACATATTCTATTGTTATTATGTTGTTTTTTATTGTTATGACTGATTCTCGTGAAGTATGCATTACCATTCATTCAATCATTCATTTAGTCATTTACTTGTATGTGCTAATATGTTGCAGTTTTTTCTGTTCTTTAATTGCAAAATGTGTGTTTTTTCCTTTTGCCAACGATCATGTGCATTTTATATGTTTTGATGACTTATTGTCAGTTGACATGTGTTATATTTTTGCTTTTGTGTTTAACTTTAGTCGTGACCTCTATCTTTGTCTTTAAATTTTGGCATATTTTGCCCTCAAATTAGTTTGTTTATCTAGATTTGCTGGTTAGATGCATTTGTAATTTTGTGTCCATTAATTACAAATCTATTGATTACATCAATTGGTTATAACATTTATTCATTCTACCTTTTGGTACAATTAAATGTTTTGTTTTCTCATGCATTTTCATTCTAGTTATTTCTATGTTTTAAAGTACTCTGAATTTCATATATTTTTCCATGCCATGTTGATGCAATTCATGTTATTTGACTTGTAAATTTACTTTGTATGTGGTATATTGGGTTTTGACAAAATTTGTATAGTATTTGTGCATTCATGATTCATTCTATAGGTTTCATTTCTTCAAAAATTCGTAAGTCGAGTTCTAAGTATTTTATATACTGTATTGTGGTAAAATATCTGCATATGATTTTTGATTTGCCTGTAATATTATATCAGTCTTGTATCGTTCTCTATTGAATATCTCGCTTCTTGAAATGTTGCATGCAATTCGTCACCATGCTACTAACATGCGAATGTTGAGGCAGGTCATGAGCTGATAGGTTCGTTCGATCGCCAAAACATGGCTCGTGACGTCAATGGGACCAACTGGACCCAGGCCTTCAAATGAATTCGTCAAGGTTAGACAAAACTCTGTCTGAACCGTTTATTTTCTTGTGATTGTTCTCACTTTGCGTGATACATTTGTAGCATTGAAATTATGTTTCTAATGTGTTGTTTTAGGGATGACCTGTTATTTTCGTACCTTGTTATACATTACAGTAGACTAGTAAAGTTGTGGTCTTTTGGAAGCCAGTACAGTATCTGGTTCTATGTAGGCAGTGCTGCCGTATTGCACTTTGCATTATTTCAGTATTTCTGCTCTTTCTAACACTGGATGATTGCACTTGTCTAAGAGACTTATCACCTTGCCCAGTAAAACTGAGAAGTGAAAGTTTATACTATATTGAACCACTTAGTGGATAGTGTAGCCATATGACAACCTATATATTTTACTCTGTCTGAATACCAGGCCATTATACTCATCGAAAGGAAACTTCCTCAAAACCTGCCCAGTAGTTGATACTTTTCTTTTTCTGGACATAGAAAAATATTCAAAGAAACTAACCATTGGACATACTTCCAATGGTTGGTAACTTTGTGCAATTCTGTTTCTGAAGCCTATGAGAAGTTTGGTGACTTGGGTATATTTGTTTTTCTAGCTGTCTTTCATCAACCTTCATTTGTCTCTCTGTCTTCAACATTTTTTCTAATATCTTTATTTTCTTGTTTTTAGGCCATTGAGAAAAGTTGCATTTTACCAATTGATCTATGCTATGTATAAGTTTATGTAAGTAACACAATGTACCTTGTACTGAATAAGCTAAGGTTTAATCTAATCTGTGTACTTTGTGTATGTTTACATAGTGCAGTTAATTTTTCCTGTAGTGCCATTATTGGGTGCAAACAGTCTCCATACATATGTTCTTTATATTTGAAATAGTGAATTTGGAATAGTTGCTTGTGGGATTTTTAGTGAAATACATGTATTTTAGTTTGAAATAATAAACTTTTTTCTGATACCCTGTGTTTGTCTTTTTCCTTTTGCCTTTTTATTTGTCCATAATTGTTGTTCCATCTTTTCATTAATGTTCATGTAAACTTGTGCAAGGTGTAATCATTGGAGAAGTGTGGTTGATAACTTGGCCAAAGTCTTTGTTCTGTTTAATTCGCGTGGTTTATACTTAACATCCTTAGCATCATTTCGAACCAACTAAAAGGTCTCTTTCAGTGGATGCAAAAGCACGCAGTACTGTTGACCTAATAGTGTTGAACCTATATTATCGGACGAAAACTTTCTGTTACAGTCATCATACTCGATCTTACATCGACGCAACATGAAGCTTGCGATCATTGCTCGCAGGATAGCGTATACTACTTTTAAAACGCGTTCGTGCCGAAACGTAAAAAGATAACCCATTTTCTTCAAAAGTGGGCCCACGCGGGCTGCAAGATAGCTGGGGGGTGACGTACATTTTAGAAAGGAGGAGAAGAGGAGTGGTTACATAATTATTGTTTAAAGTTGCCCAAGTTCAAAACATTGCAATCGTAAGAAAAACATCCTATTCAAACTAGAAAATACTGCGATTAAACGCAGTCAAAACGCTACCAAGATGTCTTTAAAAGAAGCTGTCGGAAAACGTAAGCTATTTCATTGCTCTTGGAGGCTCCAATAGGGGTGTTTATTGTTAAATTTTTGTGTAGTTTGTCATGGATTTTTATTCATATATTGCAACAGGAATTTTGGAGGAAGTTATAATACCTTTGAGAGAACCTAAGAGATGGAAGGTACGTTTGCTTGCTGTTGTTTTTATTAAGAAAAGGTTCATTGCATTTAAAATAGCAGATTCGAAAACGTTTAGCATTCCAAGAACTGAATGTGCAATTGCCAGTAATTGCACATTAATTAGTATTGATGGTGTGTATTTTCAATGAAGTTTTATTAATTTGTTGTGTTTTGCTTATAAGTTTGAATCATCAATTCGCTTAGCAAGTTTTGAGGGGCTAATGCAGTTTAGTGGACACCTTACAACGCTGACCATCCAAAAAAAAAATTTTAGATTGCGAACGCTGAGCCCACAAACTAACCTTGCGCCAACCTGGTGTCCGCTAAACTGCATTCTAGCGAATTTTGATTGAAAATGAAAAACGAGTCTAGCAACATGATCTACATGTAGATGTACTTACATAGTTAGCCAGAATTCTATTCAATATTGGTGCACAGTTACTATGCCAACATTGGCATCCTTTTTATTTTTCTGCAATGCAATAACATTGCTAAATGGGTCTGAGGCAGAATCTGAACTGACTATAATAGGCACTGATTAGGATTTGAGGCTGTTCACAAAATACGTGATGCTTTGGGGGGTAGGGGGGTCATTAGTCATGTTTCACACATCGTCACAAGGGGGGAGGGGGTGAAGTTGCCTATGTCACGTGATGTTTTGATGTATATGGTGCATTTAAAAAATAGGTACGAATGGTGCGAGGAGGAGTATGTGGATGCCACAGAACCGCACATTCCTCCTTGTACTGCACAAGAACATAAGGAACTCCCGTGTTTAAAAAAGAAAGAGCCCCAGAATGGGAACTTTCCGAATAGCCATTGTAAATTGGAAATGTTATTTTAAAATTCAAATTTCTGATCATGTTTATTAACAATGAACGGCAGAGAAGGAATGGGGAGGGGCAGTTCGTCTAGCATCATGTAGTTTTACATAGGGTATAACACTAAACATCACAGAGCGTCACAGTGGGTATGGGAGTGTAAAAAAATGGGCAAAAAAGCATCATATTTTGTGAACAGCGCCTTTCACGTGACATTTTGTGTGACATACGTATCTTGGTTGATTAATATCAACCGGTTGTACAGTGTCTCTAAAAAGATGGAAACTAATTCATGTATGAATGTCAGATTAGTTTGATGCATTTCAAAGCACATAATAGAGGGTACAAAATGTTGAATTTTTCTCCCCTGGAAACTTTTTTGACATGCATCTCAATCATGGAAATTTCTTTGCTGTATGTATTTGTCATAGGAGATGCAGCTTAATCAAGTTTGAAATGCATCAAAATAATTTGAAATTTATGCATAAATCTGTGTTTGGTTGTTTTTTGAGAGACACTCTGTACAAATGTTTTATCAGCAGACATGCAAGCAAGTCTTGTCAATAATATATACATTGCTAGGTTCTTGTCCTGGATAGATTAAGTCTCAGGATAGTTTCGTCTTGTTGTAAAATGACCGAAATTATGGGTGAAGGGATTACCAGTAAGTAACTGTTGTGAAAACATCTATCAACTATTCCCTTGAAAACAAAAATCCTCTGGTATTAGACAAAGTGTAATTTTAAAGATCCATCAGTCAGATAACCATACTTCTAATCACTCACCCTTTCTTGTGCAGTTGTGGAAGGTCTGGAAAAGTCTAGAGAACCTTTGCCTACACTCGAAGCTATTTATATTATCACGCCGACAGAAAAAGTGAGGTTTTAATTCTGGAAATGACTTTGTTTTTTCTCTACTGTTTTTTAATGACACTTCTCTCAAAATGAGTTTTGGGTTAATAATCCATTGAAGTTATTTTATATCCTTCAGTCTGTAGACCTCCTCATTAAAGATTTTAGCCGAGATGAACCAGTGAAGTACATTGGTGCACATGTGTTTTTCACTGAAGGTGAGTTAAAATTTTTTCTACCATTTGCAAGCAACCATCAACTGCAAATCTTTTTTCATGTTTGTTTATGTTTTGAAGTTGCATGTTTGCTGTTTGAAATATGTACGCTTGAATGAAGGAGTAGCATGTTATGATAGAAAATTGGGGTAACCTGTCAAAACATGCTACTCCCTTATTCAAATGTACACTTTTGGGACTTTATTTCAAACACAAACTGGCATGAAAAAATGTTTGGAGTTGACAGTTCCTCACAATTAATGCTTATAAGATAGTTCCTTACAAGATATTTGGAGACTGTATTGAATTTAAAAGTACATATAGACATTCTGTTCGCTACTTAACATTCAAAAAGTAGTATTTTCTGCTGGTTGAGGTATGAAAGAAGTGGAAATCGTTTTCTCCCACACACCTGCGAGCCTGATAAGGTTAAGGTGTTTAGGGTGGAGTGGGTTGTCAAGCATGTGTTTTTTTGTTGTTCACCCCAGCTTGATGCCCACCCTCCCTAGCGCCTCTCTGTTAGAGGCTGTTGAGTTATTTTTTTATTTGCGTACATGTTTGTTAATTTGTGGGTGTACCTTGGTGAGGAGTAATTTAATGGGTAATATAAATAAAAGTCAAGCTTGCAGCTGCAGATGCTGCAGCAGCTTCCAGTGGTATTGTGTTTGAGAAGTTAGTATTTTATGATCACGTCCAATACATATGTCTCAATTTTTATTGTCTAGCATGCAATGATGAGCTCTTCAATAAGTTGGCAACTTCGTTTGCAGCAAGATGTAAGGCTTTTTCGTTTTGTTGTTCATTAAGTAATTTATAACTCACTTGCTGACATATTATGTCCAATTTTGTAGTTCTTAAAACTTTGAAAGAAATCAACATGGCTTTTATTCCATATGAGTCTCAGGTATAGTGGAATGTCAGTTTTAACCCAAGTCACCTCCACTTCTCTGACAAGTAAAATCACCAGGGGCCCAATGTGCAAATGCTGGTTATTTTAAACCTTGTTTAACATGAACTTTAAAGAAAGCTTATTGACTGCTCTTTGCATACTTGAAAATGTTTCTATACAAATCTTGTCTGCATTGATAAAAGCGTTTATTTGTAAAGCTTTGAAACAGGCAGAGAAATAGAAGAACTAAAACAACCTGTTGAATTTTAAACCTCAATTAATGCTAATCCAGTTTTGCACAACTGGCGTCTGGTGTTTAAAAGAATAAGATTAATTTTCAAAGTGCGAGGATGCACTGGAATACCCACTTTGTACATGTCTTGGAAGCTCCATAGACGAGCGGTTTTGTTGTCGACAACTGTTCATTGTCGATTACTAAACATTGTTGACAACTATTTGAAGCGATTGTAGCGTTCTCACACACTTGAAAATGTAGCTTGTCGCTCACAATTACCTGTCAACAAGTAGCAAGAAATCGACAGTTTATTTGTCAACTACTGACTTCACAGATGTCAACTTTTGGCTGTTGACAACATTTAGTAATCGACAACAAATAGTTGTCGACTGCAAAACCGCTCGTCTGTGGAGGCTCTTAGGCCCTGTTAAGTGTTTTACACCATGATGACACAATGGTTGGAACTCTGGAGTCTTTGGCCATACTGTCATGAAATTTCTGAATTTTACACTTTACACCATATACTGTACTGAAAACAGCCACTGTAACAAAAATGGCTCCTATAAGGCACCAAAATGCCACAGAATTTACACTCAGGTGCGTGCACTGCTTCCTGTTCGTGCATGGTATATTTTAAACCGATTGGAGTGTTTTACACTATTGCACTGCGTCAGTTTTACCGTAGCGTAATGATTTCCAGCCGGGGTGCCAAGCATAGTGGTCTGTTGTTAGTATGCTACGATAAGCCACTTTGTCATTGGGTAAACACGATAGTAATAGATGTAGTGATTTTTGACAGCGTGCCAACTGTAGCATCATAGTGTAAACAGGGCCTTAACAAACTGCATAGCCTCCAGATTTTTACTCATTTTCCGGATTTGTTTTGTGTGTAGGTGTTTTCTTTGGATACACCTAATGTTGTCAACACATTTTACCTGGAATCAGAGCAGCATGGTGCTGATATTGAGGTAGGGATTGCATGCTAATTGTTAAAGGTGCACAAAAGATTAAGATGTTTAGTAATGGAGAAATTGAATATTTTGATTAGAGAGTCGACTAGCAACATGTTTGTGAATAGATATGTAGCTCTCCAAGACAACTCATCTTTTCGGCTTGTTTTTTGCCCATTGATTGGCAATATGTCTTATATATTTTATTACATTTTATCAGGGAAAACTTGCTAGTAAATGAGTTAAATATTAAATTGAAATACAAATAGAAGATTAAGTCTTGCAGGTTGTGGAATTAACTGTATCATTCTTATGAAGTAGTACTTGGAATGATCATGTCCTGTTTTATCTTTTATTCTTACTACAGAAAGTGGCGGAACAGCTAGCAACGTTGTGTTCGACACTTGGAGAGTATCCTTCTATCCGTTTTAGGGCGTAAGTAAAGTTCAATGATATAATTCTAAAACTTAAACTTTAATAATACAGTATGTAAGTTATCTATGCGATATACTGTTAAGAAGATAGAATAGTTTGGCATTTTGTGACCTTTTGTTTACAAGAATTACGATGATGTAAAAATTACCAGCCCTAAGTGTTTCAATGATTTTATTTGTAGAACATGTCCTGGTTTAGGGGAGTTGGCGCATGCTTTGCAAGATAAACTGACTGCGTATAAAGCAGAGGATTCTTCCATGGGAGAGGTATAGAATGTTTTTTGCACTCCTAAAAACTTTACCAGCCTGTGATATGGTGAGCCTGGGGGTTTTAAAATAGATGATACATCGCAATGCACCTGTAAATAACTTGAGTATTGTCAATAACTATAATCGCAGACCTTGATATAAGCAATTCACATCAATAAAGACAGCATTTTTGTATAGGAATGTTGAATCAATTAAGAGGACAATTTAGTATAAGAAGATATATTGCAATTCTTCTCCATATTAAAACTATGTGTAATCCCTAACTTTTTGCACACTAATCCCAGATTAGTGTGTACTTTACGCACTAAATGCATACTCATCGTTGTCTCTTGCTCTCTTCCAGGGCTCTCAGAAACATCGGTCACAGTTTCTGCTTCTTGACAGGTACTGTATATAGTACTTACTGTTTAATTTTTGGGATTCAAATTCAATTTGAAGTATTTTAAAGTCTGGGTTGTTGTTCTCATTGTTTAAAGTCATAACAAGGTAGGCTGAATGTGAATGCATATTATGCACTTGACATTTCTAATGACAAGTTCTATTTTCATCTAGAGGATTTGATCCAATTGCACCATTGCTTCATGAACTAACATTCCAGGTATGTATTGCTGTCAGCACACTTTATTGAGAACGTGCACATGTCAGTAATGCAGATCAAAATAGTAGCATAATAGTGGTCAGCAAAAAATATCTTGTAACCAGCTCAGAAGTAGGGTTTGTCGATCATTTTGATCAAGAAGAAATGTGTAGATTTGACCATTGCCTCAAGAACGTGCTCTCATCGCAGTTCAGTTGTTGGTCAGTCTCACTGGTAACTTGAGGAAAATGTTTCTAATCAATTAGATTTTCACTTGAATGGCAGACATTCATCACTGCAGATTGCTGTGATAGGGAACTTTGGACACCTTAGTTTGAGCCCTAGCTGCAGTAATGAAAACTGATATGTGTGTATTGACTTATATTTGTGCTCATTGTAAAGGCAACACAGTTAATTTTTGCTGTACAATTTTAGGCAATGGCATATGATCTTCTGGACATCAAGAATGATGTTTACACGTAAGTTAGCTGTTTTACTTCAATTATGTCTGTCAATTTCCTAAAATGTTGTTTATGATTGCCTTTTATTTAGGTTCATGTCTGGTGATGACGAAAAATCTGTTGTTTTAGATGGTATGATCTGATCAAATTAGTTTGCAAAGGTCAAGGATTGAACATATTTATAACATTTAAGTCATTTTAAGGAGAGTTGTTATTTATCATTTTATGGATTTTAAACTTCATCGTCATTGATTTAAAGAGCCTTTTAATGAAGGTCAGGGATTGCAAATAATTATAATAATTGATTCATTATAAGAAGCATTGCAATTTATCTTATTATTTAAACAAATCATCTTCATTCATTTGCTGATGCTCTTAGTAAAATTTCCAGATAAATCTCCTGTTTGGTGTTAAAACTTCAATGTTTGTTCACACAAACATGAATTTGCAAATTACAGTACATTTCCTGCAATGCAGATTGTGGTTACAGTTATCATTTATTTTGTAAAATATTTTCAGAATCAGACAAACTGTGGAGTGAACTGCGGCACAAACACATTGCCGATGTTTCAGCGTAAGAATTTTTTAGAATCTTTTTTAAACTTTCAGTACATCTTTTTGTAAAAGTTTTAGAGATCTGTTTTAGTAAAACATTGAGATTTAATAACTCAAGATCCCATTAGCCAAGTTTTTGATTTTCTTTTTCAGGAAAGTTCCAGCAAAAGTAAAAGCTTTTGCAACTTCTAACAAACTGGCTAAAGGTGGTGGTAAGGTAGGAATTGTTATATTAGACATTGTTAATCAAAGTGTGTTCAGACTGCATATTCATTGTCTTTTTTCGATAATTATTCACATATGTTGGTGTGTATTCATTCCACTGTTCCAAACGCACCCTCTCAAGACTGAAAACCCCATTTTGAGAAAATCTCAAAAGTAGGCAATTTTGTTGTTTAATTACTCAAATTAGGCCAGCAGCTATATATAAACTAGGTTAATCTTAATTAACAGTGGTATATTTGGCTTTTTTAAAAATATTATATTAGGCTAAAATATCAAAAAGTAGGTCACCACTGACAAATCACTTGCACAAAAAAATACTGCATTTGGAACCCTGTAATCGTTTGCACTTTGTGTAATATGAAGAATTCTCTATTTTAGACCGATATGAGAGATTTGAAGCAAATGTTGAAACGGGTACCACAGTATCAAAAAGAACTGAGTAAGGTAAAGATGTCATAATAAAAACATGTTTTGTTGTGAGTACAACCTTGTCACATCAACACCCCTATCTTCTGAGTGATATAATCTTTACACATCCAATGAACTAAAATTTAAAAAACAATAATTGATGAGGAAAAGGGGAAGGAAATCTTTGCTGTGTCATAGGTTTATATCAGGCAAAACATCATGCTAACTCTAAATTTGACTTTTGGCTTAGACAATGTTGATTTTCGAAATAACTTCACCAGTGCACTCATCAGTTTGGTCATTTTAGATAAATCACAAATTGCCTTTCTTGAAATTGTCCAATTAATGGATGTCCAGGCATTTGCAGCATTATTGGTAACTGATTTGTTGTGTATTTGTTTTTACAGCTGAACATGCATTTCATGTTGACAGAAGAGTGCATGAAGAAATACAAGCAAACTGCAGAGAAAATATGCCCAGTTGAACAGGTGAGACTAACAGACAGCTGTAAATACAATTGCATACCACACAGTGATAAGATATATAATATGCACGATCCATAAAATGGTTAGAATGTATACTTGTCTTAAATATAAATGACATCAAGAAAATTTACATGCTGTAATTGGAGTTTGTTTATGTGTTTAGGACTTGGCAACTGGTGTTGATAATCTCGGTGAAAAAATCAAAGATCCATTGAAGAATATTAATCCTTTGCTGCTGGATAGTAGTGTTAGGTGAGTGTGTCCTGTTGTCTTGAATAACCACCCTTGTTCCCCATCAATTTAATGTGCTGTTCGAGAAGGAGCTTATCCAAGACTGAGCTTGAACTGGGAGAGGTATTCTTTTAAAGAAATTACTTGGTATGCCTGTGTAGACAGTTCAAGTTTCATGTTTTCCTTAGCTTCTAGTTTTATATTTTTGGTAGTGGTTATGATAAAATCCGGATAATTCTTCTGTATATCATTGCAAAAGATGGTATGTCTTTGGTCGATTTTTTAACTTATATCGTAATGACTATGCTTGCATACTATCAGTGAACTTACAGTAAAAACAACTTTTTTCAGGTATCAGTGAGGAGAATTTGTTTAGGCTTTGCCAACATGCACAGATACCAAATCGAGAACAGTAAGTGGATTTGTTATAGTTGTAAATGTGAGTGTTAATGTGTGGCTTCTCTCCTGCTTGTTTCGTATTCTTTGTTCTTGTTTTCTTGTCTTTGTGGCACTATTATGTTTGTGTTGTGGAAAAAAGTGAGTTGACATGCATCGGCTGATCATAGGCAACAAGATTCTGTACGTCCTTAAAGTATTTGTTTTCTATCCAAATCCTGGTTGTCATCCTGAGGCCAGTTGCACAAAACTGAGTAAGCATTAACCCTGGGTTAAAATTTAACAACCTGTTTCACTTTCTATGCTTCTGCATGTTCGGTCATGTTCTGCAATCTGCATGTTAGTTCGTTGCGACTTCCATTGCTTCAGACAAGATTTGTAGAAAGAGTGTAAAGTTCATATATATACAGTTTAAAACTTTGCTTCAAAATTTATGCCAGCTCAGGATTAAGCTAACCAGTCTTTGAAAAACCAATTCAAGTTCTTTGAAGCACTTAAGGAGTATTGCATGTGTCCAAAAAGTTTATTTAACTTTTGCTGTTAGGCAAATCATCACAAACATGGCCAACATTGGAGTTCCTATTAAGGAGGGGGTAAGAGTTTTTGATAGTCAACTTGCTACTTATGAGTTGCATGTCATTTTTGGTGCTAAAATTAAACGTTAAGATATTGCTTTCTTTACACAGAATATGAAAAAGAAGTCGAAACCTGATCGTAAGGAACGACCTCCAGAAACGTACCAACTTTCACGATATGTACCATTTGTTAAAGATTTAATGGAGGTATTCTGAAGCACAGCAAATAGACAGTATTTCCAAGAATATTTTCCTGTTGAAATTGTTGGATACCGAGCGAACATAATTTTTTAAAAAATATTCATCAAATCCATTCACAGACTTGTCAGCTTCCCCGCACTCTTTCCTCGACATGCAGGCCTCAGATAGTTAACTGTGTAATTGTTGGCATATTGCCTCCATATACATGTCACTTGCTTGATTTGCATTCTGATTCACAGTTGCATTCATTCCCCCAGGATTCTTTGCAAGAGAAATTAAATGAAAAAATGTTCAACTACATTCCAGTTTCAAGAGGAAGTGTTTCTTCTGGATATAGTAAGTTGTATATGATTTATCATGTGTGGTGTCATTGGTTGGCAGTTCTATCCAATGCACTTGTACCTGTGTTTTTTACGCTGTTTAATGCCAAATGCAATATTGTACTTGCAAATGTCGAACAATTTAGCTGTTCAATGCCAGGCAAGTTTATTCTGTCTAGTGCCAGGTGATTTACTCTGTCTAATGCTAGGTGATTTTACTCTGTCTAACACTTGGTTATTTTACTCTTTCTAATGCCAGGTGATTTTACTTGCCAGTTGTCAAACTCTTGCCAGTAAATTGTCAAATATCTCACTTATATTTTTGCCTTCCAGGTGGTGCTGAAGGCAAAAGGTAACTCAGAATTTTTTATTCTTGAAGAAACATAGCTCAAATAAACTTTCATGTGAACATTAATAGAGGATTACCTACCGTTTCAATGTCTTATTGCAAGTGTTTTGATTTCAGTGCACGTTATGGTCAGTGGCATAAGGTTAGTTGAAATAGATTAAATGGCACTTTATATCACTGATACTTTGTATTAATTTCTTTCCTGCATAATTTTAAAAAGTTGGAAGGCACAGATTTCCGTATCAAGACTTGATTTCAAACACGTCTGCTCTTCTTACTTTTGTCTGTTTGGCTGCCTGTTGGACTTCCATTGTCCGTCTGCAGGTCTGTCTGTCTCATTGGCATTATGTGCCTGTCCGACTGCTGTTGTCGCCCTCTGCCTTTATGCATGTGTAACTGTCTGCCTGCAATTGTTTTTCCGTCTGTCATTTATTTTCATTGTTTATTTTTTCTTCTCGTTTGTCTGTCTGACTGTTTGCCATTGACTCTGCTTCTCAGACCGCCCTTGTCTCTTCCTATCTCTGTGTGCTATTGTCTGTCTCCCTCCATGTCTGTTTGACTGCCTGCTGCAACTGTTTGTTCGTCCGTCAGTTGTTTGTTCTATTTTTGTTTGTTTGTCTTAAAGCAAAAAGTTTAGTCCATACCTCAAATGAGACATGGACTAAACTCTGCCTTCTTTTCATTTTCACAGGGTCAGTCCAACACAAGGAGCTGTCCTCGTTTGATTGTCTTCATAATGGGTGGTGTAACGTATTCGGAAATGCGCACGGCCTATGAGGTACTGTATCTAAGGGGCTGTTTACATGAGCCCTACAGGGAGAGCTAGCCCTCCCTTTAGGGCTGTTTTTTTACCTCTGTTTACATGGAAAATTCTGGCCCCTACATCTAGGGCTGGAAATTCCCGCACGTACTTTACGCATGCGTAATTGTTAAATTTTCAGCCCTACTATGAGGGCCAGCCCTCCTTGTTGCGTTTATATGGGAAAATTCCAGCCCTTCTTGCCGAGGTCTCGGGTAGTTAATAGCGAGATCTCGCCTAGGAGGGTTAGCCCTCCTCTCATGTAAACGAAAACAATTTTTATTTAGAATTTTAATTAGCACGCAAGATCTCGCCTAGAAGGGCTACGTACCTATAAAATGTCTCTCTTTTCCAGGTTAAAGCTGCAAATAAGGACTGGGACATAATCATTGGTAAATTTTGACTGGCAATTATAAATTTTCCCGAGCGGATTTACTCCTGTGCGACCATAGTAAACGAAAGGCTGGAATCCCTGAAAAATTTCCATAAAACTCGTGGAAGATGAAATTTTGTTTATCTGGGGCCGGTTCTCTAAAACTTTTAACTACGTTTTAACTACGATTTTGTTATAAAAGGTAGTTAAATCTTGAATAGGCGATTCTGATTGGTTGACATTCGTACTGAACTATAGTTAACTAACTTTAACCACGTTTTTATACAACCGGGCCCTAGAGTGCTGTACTAAACTTTTCAGGTGTTACTTTTGTTGTGTTTTTTTTATTTTCAGGCTCAACTCATATTATAAGGCCGGAAGATTTTCTCGGAATGTTACAAAAACTCTCTGCATAGCAGCACCACGGACAAATATTTCGGGAAAGTGAATATTGAACTTTTTTGAGATAGAATCAAGTACATTCATACGAGTATTATTGAGTATTGTGCATGCGTAGTTGATCTTTGCGTTCCTCGTGGATTTTGCTTTCCTATATAAGAGAAGAACGCTTGAAAACAATACAGGTTTTTCAGACCCTTGACTTAGGTGTGTTTTAAGTTTAAAAAGTGTGCTAAATCAAGGCAAAAAGGTATTACCTTTATCTTTTGTTCAAAATTGGATCCTTGTTAAGATTTTTAAAAAAACAGGGAATTTGGCAAAAAAGTGAACGTTCACCTTTTTGCTCAAAATTAAGCTTCTATTCACACTGGAAAAACTGAGCTAAAATGACCATATCATGAAGGCTATATTATATAGCTTTTACTTTCGCTTAAAATTTGGCAATATTTCACATTGGAAAGACTCGGTGAAAGTGGCAAAAGGGAAACGCTGCAGCCTTTACTTTTGCTCAAGATTGGATCTTTTTTAAATTGGAAAAATAGGGCGAAAAAGACCAAAAAGTAAAAGCTATACTATAGCCTTTACTTTTTTCCCATATTTGGTCAATAAAGGTCCAATTTTGAGCGAAAGTAACGGCTGCAGGATAGCCTTTTAGTTGATTTCCGTCCAACTATTCCAAATTCAATAAAGCCGGATTTTGAGCAAAAGTAAAGGCTATATAGTCTTTACTTTTTAATCATCTTCGTCCTATAGTCAGTCAGTGATACATAATGTAAACTTTCCGGAAGTGTGTGTAAAGTTACGTTTGTGAGGCCAGCAGTAGAGTCTGTTTTGAGTTAGAACGCAACATATTTCATAACTTAATTCTGTAAGTGAAGTAAATCTGGATTGCTGCTTTGTCAGAACTATGGCACAGTTGAGTCGGATGGCTGGTTGTGCGAGGTGTTTGTTACTTACTTCGTCAATTTTCTTTGCTGTTTCTCTCGCTAAAAAGTTTTGTGTTTCAGTATCCTGGCCCACCGTTCTCAGCAGTAGGAGATTTTTATATCCATGCAAATGTTGCCAAAGAATGAAAGTGCCTTCATTTTTTTTGTCAAAATTATCCCTCTTTTACAAACGAGAAAACAGGAGCCAGTTTTGATAAAAACGGAAACGCTGTAACCTTCACTTTTTTGGTTAATACACCCTCTTTTCATTCTTAAAAGAGACCAATTTGGATCAAACATACTTTTATTT
>JAOBYK010396458.1:0-15758 GCA_025434845.1 Phenganax subtilis
TGGCCGTTTCATTCTAAAGTTCATTGTCACGGCCTTCACAGGTCTGTTAGCATTATTACAAATCTTTACGTACAAACTTAAGCCACGTGTTAAGTACGTTCGTGTAGTAATTTCCATATTTAGCGAGCCAATCACATCTACTTGCATTGGCGTAATATACCAAATTACAAAGATTTTATAAACAAGACATACGTGATAAAACACGCCAATTACAATTACGATGGGCTAGGGACACGCACATTATTCCGGAATTTCTTTTCGAATAATAGGGAACTTTTTTGAAACCGGGAATAAAAGGTTGAATATAAGAATATTGAAGAATAATAGGCCAAGTTTAAAGCGTTATTTTTCTGTGAAGCGTTAAAACTTAAACACCAAATTATTAATAAAATTCTCGTTTTCTTGATTTTGGTATGACTTGACTTGATATTGTTCCAGTTGGGGAATAGCTTTGAGAATAATAGGGGAGAAATTTTGGGAATTAAAAAATTGAATAATGGGTAAATTTTTGGGAATAATGTGCGTGTCCCTACGATGGGCTAGTCGCTCGACTGCCAAGGCAATAAGCTACTTGACAGCTATGAAACAACCTTGCAAAGCTTTTTATTATGCATGTTCAGCAGCGTGTGCCTTTTGAAACTTTGCACTGTCCTTAGATCCCTAATTATTAAATTAAGCCAAGTTTACATGAAGGTAGGGTGAACCTAGTGCTAGGGTTAGCCTACCACTAGGATTAAAAATCGGTCGCGTTTACACGAGACAGGGTCCTACTACCGGTAGGGGGCTATGTTGCTACACACGATGACTTTACGTCTGCGTGATCACTAAGCTTGCCATATTCGAAAAATAGAGCGACTTGTACTATTTTTTGTTTTGGTACTTGGGTTGCTGCCTTTCAATGTTGTAGTCTTCTACTCTTTATTTTATTGCATCAAAAACAGCGACAACAGCAGCTCACTGTGCAAGCAGTAACCAGGAGCTTTTTTTTTTGCTTTTCTGACGAATGTTACAGCGTTTCGTTTTTCAAAAATGCTCTCAATCGTAGCGTTCTCATCAAGGAGTTGAAAGTACACAACTAAAAATATACTATTGTTAACATTGTTTGTTTTTACTTCTAGTTTCATGCGGACTGTTTTCTGTTACTGTATTTTCCAAAGCGCGTCATTTTCTCCTGATATCGCCGAGAATATTCAGCAGGTATATATTCATTCCAATTCGAAGTCCTGTTTTTTATGTCTTGTTTTTAATAGTCTTGTTTTAATGAGAAACACCTAAATAAGTGAAAATCTGTTTGATTTGCTTGCTCTTCTATGGCCAAAAATTATCAGTATCACCATAGACGATGCGCTGTGAAGACTACTGGAACTTATCTGTACATACACTGTGCAGTAGTGGGCCAATTTTGAGAAATCAAAGAGGATGGAAATAATTAATGATGTTTCGGAATAACAATGTAATTATGACAAAGTAAGTTTATTACTTCAAAACCGTTTTGACTTGAATACTGATGAATCTATAAATGCTAAAAAAGATTGGCATTTGTCGATTTCAACAAACACCTTTGCGTTTTAAAATCCTTCAAACGGGCAGTTGAAGAATTTTACGAGAAAAGCATCAAACTAGAGATGATTAGTTTCCCAGTTGACGACGCTTGCAGAGTTCAAAACCATGGGCGTACGGGAGGCATAAAATTTGGGGGGACAATGAGTTTTTTCCCCAACTGACAATAAAATGCCCAACTTTTAAACGAAATTTACACAATCACCCCCTCCCCCCCCCCGCGGATAATCATTTATAAACAATCAGGCAAACATAGTGCTTCGAGACGGCGCTGTGTAAATTAATGTCGCTATGCAAATGTTAATGACTGCTGCAAGAAAATGCGAGAAAAGTCGGACTTTGTAATTCCTTCCTTCACATTCTTCGCCCGACTTATATTCAAAATTTTCACAAGTTTTTGACTTCTACCCTTTCTCGGGAGGGCAGCTCCCACCCTGCTCCCCGCCCTGTACGCTTATGTTCAAAACGGTATGATTTCAGTGTATTTTCATTGCATATAACGGAACGTGATAAAATGGTCTTGCAGCCATCTATACTTCTACCATTGAGGTAGAGCGACAGACCACCAATCCCAGTTTGGCACAAAGAGAAGAAAGAACTCTAGCTTTGATATAATCTATTTTTCATTCTATTATAAGAAACATAGGCCATTGCTTGTTTGAACAAAAAATGAGGATCCAATCTTTTTTCTTCCTGGTAAGGGAAGCGTAAAACATGCACTCATTGTGCTCTATAACATCAGCCTGCGTGTTCACAAATATCCGTCATCACCGTACTGATTTCCTGCTGTTCTCTACGAGTCTGTTTGCACTGTCAGCAAACGAACAGGCGATAACAAGGTCAGCAGCAATTTTGGACCAGTTCCAACTCTTAAAACTGTACGTAATTGGTTCGAGGTTTTTATGATATTGATAGCAATAGTTTCTTCATAGGTTTTAATCACTGAAGTTGAATGTTCGCAAAGTTTTGGGCACAACAGGCTGATAGTGCTGGTGAAATCGGGGAAATGATGGAAAGACTGAAAACTAGTTTAGCCACCAATCCATCCGTAGCAGGTTCCTACACACCATGCCGTGGTGAACTTTGTGCCATACAATTTGCTGATGAAAGTAGGTAGGTACTGTAAGAATAAAGCTTTCTTTTTTTGTGAATTTGCTGGTGTCTTCAAGAAAGTCTAACGGAAAATTTGTGTACATTGTTTTCATGAAGTTGATGTAATTTTTAGTCTCTTGAAGTTAAGGGATAGTGACATGATGTATATAACAGTAAGGTAACATCATGTTGTTGTACGTGAGGCATCCCAAACACATATGGAACAGGAACGCAGTGTTTTGTTTATATCAGAGCGACACTGTATGACATAGACGGGAGGATGAATGTCTTCCAAGTATCTCTACGTGATAGCAACACCATGAAAAGCAAAGTAGAAATGCAGCGTCATGTTCCTGTGGGATGTACTTGGATGGGTGAAGGTATTGTATGTTTCCCTTATTCATAGTGGCGCAATGACAAGCAAAGTAACAGTGTATGTTGTAGTGGAACACATTCAAAGAAATTTCGTTCTTACATTGTTATTTGAAGAGTATGCTTTGGATCTTTCCCTGCCATTAAACAGCCGTTAATGAAACCAAAAATCATCCACAATAGCGAATAGCAAACTGTTATGAGATGTAGTGTATGTTAAAGTAAAGTTACGACTATTTTTCAAAGATTGGAAAAGATTTTTGTAATAAGATCTTTTTATTGTCAGTGAACTGTAATGATTGATGAAATGTGTTTTCTTTAGGTATCGAGCACGAGTATGAAAAACAGCGGGACCTAAAGAAATTACTGTAATTTATATAAATCTTGGAAAAGTACGTGTTTTCCTTTAAACTTGATGAAATAGTTATGTTGAAATGAATTAGCAACTTTTATTTCCTTTAGATTGAAGTGTTACCAATTTTAAGGATTATAGCACCGCCGCAGGAGTTTACTAGGTTAGTTTTATTGGTTTGTTTTGTTCCTTTGTAGTGTGAGTTTTGCATTGTGAGTTTGACCCAATGGAAAATAAAACTGTGCTGGAAGTTTCAATGGTGCAAATTCTTTAGCACTTTCGATTGACATGAATGTACCTTTGCAATGTACCTCTAACTTTGACGAATTCTTAGTAGTGTAGAAATGGGCATTCAAGCCCGAAAAATTGCTGACTCAGCATTTTTTCATGTGTCAGCATTTTTTTAACACGTCAGCATTTTTTCAAGATTATTGCACAATACTTTAGCTTTTTTTTAACACGTCAGCACTTTTTCAAGATTATTGCACAATACTTCAGCATTTTCTCAACACGTCAGCATTTTTTCAGGGTTATTGAGCTGTGACGTCATCAAACTAATTTGCATAATAAGTCGGAGTAATCGGGTGATTAATTCAGCGTATATAAGTAGAGAAAAAACCATGACTAACAAACAATCTAACAAAGTATTAAATATGGAAATAATAGAAGATACTATTAGACTGAAAAATAACAAAGTATCAAATATGGAAATAATAGAAGATACTATTACGGTTTCCCAAGGTCAAGATCATTTGCATAATAGGTCAGGGAATCGGGTGATTAATTCAGCGTATATAAGTAAAGAGGAAACCATGAACACTAAACAATCTAACAAAGTATTAAATAAGGAAATAATAGATACTACTACACTGAAAAATAACAAAGTATCAAATATGGAAATAATAGAAGATACTATTACGGTTTCCCAAGGTCAAGATCATTTGCATAATAGGTCAGGGAATCGGGTGATTAATTCAGCGTATATAAGTAAAGAGGAAACCATGAACACTAAACAATCTAACAAAGTATTAAATAAGGAAATAATAGATACTACTACACAACAAAACAGGTCGAGTAATTGGGTGATTAATTCAGCGTATATAAGTAGAAAAAAAACCATGAACACTAATAATAACATAATAAATAAAGAGAACATGAGTTTAGTAAGATATGATACTAATCTTAATTTCTTAAAAGATACTATTAAAGGTCTTAAAAAATTAGATAATAAGATAAAACGATATGGCACGAAAAACGCAAATAAATACTTAGAAACTTTACGAAGAGACCTAAACAAGAAAGACTACTCGCAAAAAGCTAGTAATTATATTAGAGATTATATTAATAATCATACAGAGCAGTATAGATTTCCTAATTATCGTTTCTTAAAAGACCTTAAAGTAAAGAAACAATTAAGATTAAAAGAATTAAATTTAAGAATTAAGAAGAGTAAAGTCTTAGAAGAATTAAATTCAAAAATTAAGAATAGAAAAAGCGTTTTGCGACCTTCAGCTAAGCCTAGAACAAAGTTGACTAATCAAAAACCTAAGTTAGACTTTTCTAGATTTAATCATTATAATAAGTTAGCCACAAGCATTCCACCTGTTAAGAAAAGAGCTCAAACAAGAAAAAAGATAAGTATGACGGACAGGGGATCTAAATTATATTCTAAAGTTGATCTTGAGTCCGCGTTAAGAAGATGATTTTGCAAGAGAAAGAGAAGAAATAGAAATGAATAAATATGATAGGGAAAAATATGAAAATGTAGACGACAACATAGATAGAGACAACATGAATGACTTGTTAGAAAATGAAACGGCCAGAGAAGAAGAAACTTCTTTTTTAGAACCTGAAGTGGACGTAAACGTACCCACAGTAGAACCAGATCTAGAATGGGATCAGACTTATGATGAGATAGACCCAGATATTCCTAATCCTCAAAAAGATCTAGCTGATCAAAGAAGAATAGAAACCTTAGAGAAAAAAGATTTCTTAAAAGATTTCTTAGAGTTTAATGTTGCCAAAAAAGATGGGATGTGTTCTAAGGAGCTTGTAGAAAAGTTTAGAGTAAGATTAGGAAAAAAAGGACAAGTCTTAGGAGGTGAATTTGAGGGGAAAATTATTATTGTTAAAAGAGATGGTAAGTTTGCTTATTCTGAAAATCAAAATGCTCTTGATTCCATAAATAAGTTTATAGAATTATCAAGAAAAGCTAAGACTGAACATCAAGGAACGACATCAGCACAAAGCGAAGAAACCATAGAAACGCAAGATATGAGTACTGATAGATTAAAAGAAATAACATCACAAATTAGTAGGGATTCGTTAGAAACTCTACAATCAAGAATAGATGACTTGGTGGAAAACGTTGATGACAGATTTTTAACAAAAGAAGAGATAAGAACTCTACGAGGTTATCTTGAAATGCCTGAATCTCAAACCACAGAAGAAAAACTAGAAAACTTAGAAAATGAAGCAAATCATTGGAGACTAAAAAAACTTCAAGAAACAGATCCAGAAAAAGAAGCCGTGTATGATACCTTAGAAAAAATAGCGAGAATGGCGGCAGATAAAATAAGACTAGAAAACAACTTGAGAGTCAAAGAACCAGAAACTCAAGACATCTTAAAACAAGAAACAGAATTAAATGACCTTAACCGTTTTGAAAAATTTAAAAAATTTGCGAGAAATAACTTACTGGGTTTAAGTGGAGTAGCCATTGCTATAGCTGGAATTATAACCACGGTGGTGATGAGTGCTAGATCTGCCGTGATAAAAGGAGCTCAGGCCACGAGTAAATTCGCAAAAGCCGTGGCAAAAATAGAAAAAGAATTAGGTCCTATTGCTGCTGTTGTATTTAATATTATTAGTGGTATCGTGAGTTGGGCAGTTAAAGGTATAAGTTTTTTAGCTCAAAACTTATGGATACTAGCACTAGCTTTAACTTGGTTTGTTTATGACTTTTATGAAAATAAATATAAAAAATGAAAAAAAATCCTTTATAATAAATGAGTACTATTTCTGAACTGAAATCAGATTTTAGAAAACATAAAATGAGTGATATTAAAGGAAATAGATCTAAACATACAATTACTTTTAATCCTAATAAAGCTAATCCTGGAGAAGAACTTTATGTGGACATTCCAAGACTTAATAAAGAAGATTGCCTGGTACCAAAAACACTTGCTTTAAAATTCGACTTTAAAAATGCTAATACAAAGTCTTGGTTTTTAAATAATCTTGGGAAAGGACTCATGGAAAGACTTTGTGTCACAGTAGGAGGAGAAACTTTATTCGACAACACCGGAAACGCCACCTATGAAATATACAAAGATCTTTGGCTCCCAGAAAGAACTAGAGAAGAAATGTGTGATTTTGGAGTTGCCAACGAAAATACAAGAAAATTAATGTCTGGTTCTGATGATGGATCAAAAACTGGGGACACCCAAAAAGTGTCTGATGCCTTAGTAGCAAGTGTCTTAGGAACAAAACAAAAAATAAGACTATGTAAGATCTTAGGAGATCACGGGTTGTTTTGTCCTTCCGCGTTAGAAAATAATCTTCAATATAAAATTACCTTACCTAAAGATGATAAAATTATGAAAGCTCAAAGTGGAGAAAGTGTAGAAGGATACAGCTTAGAAAACATCGAATTAGAGAACGAAAAAATTCAAAATGAGGATCTAGCTAATGAATCTATAATGGGATATGAAGTAGGAAAAAGTCTCTCTTTTCAACATGTTACTTTGTTAAAAACTGTAGAATGGGATAAAGCGAGTACTTTAGTCAATGAAACAATTAACCTTCCTAGAAAAAGTATGGCCGCTGTGGTGATGTTATTTAGGAATAAGGCCGTAACAGATTCAGAAGAATTTGTTTACCCCAAGATAGAGTCCATTAAAATTACGATCGAGGGAGTTCCTAATAGTGTATATAGTCAAGGTATTAAAAAAGAAGACCTCTACGATGAAGCAAAAAGACTCTTTGAGCATAAAAGTGAGTTAGAATATGAGCCTAGTACCATGACATTAAGAAAGTTTTTCAAAGATAAGTTCGCCTTAGTAGTAGATCTTAGAACGACAGAAGACAAGTTAGTCGTAGGTGCGGGAAAAAAACTTTTAAACACACAAAATGGAGTTCTGTTGGAAATTACGAAAAAAGCTACAACTGCAAACGTAATGTGCCATATTTTTGTAGTAAGTGACGGACTAGTAAACTTTAAAAACCGAGTTTTAGAAAATGTTCATTATTAAAAAAGCGACAAGCAAAAATCCTAGGATTTTCTTTAAAATAAATGGGAAATTGTGTACGAACAGAAAGAACAGAAAGAATGATTCAAGATCCTAATAATCCTGGAGAAATGAAGAAAGAAGTAAAAATTAGTAAAACTTGTGGATGTACTTCTAGATTTGGAAGAAATGGAAACAGTCTTAGATTGAATACTCATTTTAGTTTTAATAACTCATTTACTGAAGACGTTAAAACTACAAAAAATTAATCGCGGGCGAAAATGTGTAATCTTTTTAGATTACACATTTTTTTTTGAAGCGCTACGCCACAAAGTATTCATAAGGAAATCTTAGATTCATTTCTAACTTCGCGTAAGGTGTGTTTTTTAAAGTCTCGATAATTTCTTTTTTTTTCTTCTTTTGTAGCGTGACCTAGGTAGTCATCAAAAATGATGTCCATATCTTTGTTACTAGGATTATAAAAAGTAACTAAACGTGAAATATTTTCCCTAAAAGGTTTTGCAGTAGAAGTGAGTTGTTGCGTGACCACCACAACACTTAGTCCATAATGTCTTGCTGAGAAACCTAATTTTACGAGTTCTGAGGTACGTTTTTTCACAAAAGAAGAGCTCGCTACCTCGTCTAAAATAATTAAAGAATTAGTGCCTTTTGCGAATTCAACAATCATTTTTATAAAAGATTCTATGTCGTCTTGATCACAACTTATCACTATAAAGTTTTCATCCTTATCATAAAACCAATTTTGATAAGTACTGTTCCATTCGTAGGTTGGACAAATGAGGAAAATATAATCAAAATTACCTAAGTAAACTTTTTCTAAAAAATTTAATAGATAGTAAGTCTTCCCTGAGTTGGTCATTCCTACGATGATCATATTAAAAGGCGCGCTAGTGTCTTTCGTCTCACTCGGATCGTTAAGAGTATCTTGTGCGTGATGAGTAGATTTTGTGTTGTTTGAGACTTCTTTTAAGAAACTCTCTCCTTGTTTTTCTCCTCGCTTGGTAATTCTTCTTTCTGCTTCTCTTGACATTCTTTTTCTTTATTTAAGTTTTTTTCTTTTTCTTTTTCGGCAAACATTGTTCGCCCTACGTGTTTTCCCACGATTAGGGTCCCAGAAAACAAGCCTATTAAAGGAATATAAGGCGTGATGTACTCCACTATAAATTTTATGTCTTGTCTAAAAGGCTCATTGTCCGCGAGTTCTCTTCTTAAAACAGTTCCGTTTTCTATTAAACTTAAATGCTGGAGGAGTTCAGAAAATTTTCCTATAGCCATGTCCGTAAAAAGTTCATTTGTCTTATTAACTTGCTCGCGTTGATAGTCTTTAAAAATTTGTTCTAAAGTTTTCTCTGAGGCTTTTTTAATATAAGCTTGTGTGTAATAGCCGCCTCCAGGGCGTTTTATTTCTTTTGCGGAAGCAAGTTTTAATAAGGTTTCTCTCATACTTAAATTTTGCGTATTCACGTCTTGGTCACTCATTTATTATAAGGATTTTTTTTTCTTATTTTTGGTTGTAATAGTAAAATATAATCACCCGATTACTCAGACTTATTATGCAAATTAGTTTGATGACGTCACAGCTCAATAACCCTGAGAAAATGCTGAAGTATTGCGCAATAATCTTGAACAAGTGCTGACGTGTTAAAAAAATGCTAAAGTATTGTGCAATAATCTTGAAAAAATGCTGATGTGTCAAAAAAATGCTGACACATGAAAAATTGCTGAGCCAGCAATTTTTCGGGCTTGAATGCCCATTCCTACACTACTATTCTTATACGATATTAATACTATTAATACCACTTGAAGTTGAAATCGAGCTGTTTTATAACATTTAAACTAAAATCCTGAATCCTTTTGTTTTCCCCTGTCTTCGCTTAATAATTAACATGATAATGTCTGTAATTGTTGGGCTTTTAATTGATGGATTAATACTTTCCAATCCAAGATTCACTTGCCTTATACTTCAAGACATTGTCTTTAACGCTCATAACTTCACCCACAAGAATTCCAAATTTTTTTGGCCGCGCAATTTTACATATGTTATGCAATTGCCAAAAGACGTTTTTGGAGTAAAACGAAATAAATTATTATCTTTGTAATTTCAACGAAGTTAGCATTGTATATGTATAGGTATTGTCACTGATGCAGCACTACAAGATCTATTCAAACGCGAAGTATTGCCAAAACACAACTCAAAATACGAAGCAAAACGAAAGACTCAATGGAGCAAAATAGAAAAAATCTTTAATCAGTGCTGCAAATTTAACCCAAGTAACAGACCGACTGCTACGCAAGTATTGGAGTCATTTAAAGAACGTAAGTATCTTACTACTCTTTTCAGAGGTGACAGTTTTTTTGTTATTGTTTGTTCCGTTATTCTGTTTTCCAGTGTACTTCGAACAAGTTGCATGAGTTGCATGATTTGTATTTGACAGTATTTTTTATTTAGCAAATTCACAAGAGTACAAATTTGCAGAAGGATTTTTGACACCTAACCCTGTGGAGAAAGGTGAGCATATGATTTACATCCATATCGTAATTTGCCTCAAATACATAATCAAAATGGTCCAATCGTAATCTTTAAGGCAAGTTAACCGTCTCATATATGAGTTTATTTTCAACCATTCTCTTTCTTTCATATTAAATAAAAGCTAAAGACGCTGAACTCTTTGATCAATTTGAGGACGGTGAGTTTATCTCCAAAAGAGAACTTACCTCCAATAAATAATCCGAAATTGTAATTATATTGTCGCGATATTGGTTTTATTGCGTTTATTTTTTAAGAAAATCTAACAAAGAAAACAATAAAGACACACAAGAAATTTTTAGTACCGAAGATGAGATTGCATAAACAATAATACTAGATCAAATAGTCTTGGCTTCATTTCACAAACGATTATATTATGTCAAATGCTTATAGCTTCATACTGCATATCTCCAATTTTAGTAGATCAACAAAACAAACAAAAGTAATGATGACAACGCGAAATGTATAAAAGGTGTGGCATTTCATGATATTGATTAAATTAATATTTACAAATAAAGTAGTCACATTTTGAAGCGTTCCTCCGCTAGTCTCTACTTATAAGGCTATATATCTTTCAATCTTCTGTCTCAGGAATACGGAGGATTTATACATTGAGAAGTTGCGTACCATCGTCCTAAACACTTTTTACACATACTAAGAACAAATCATTTACATAATGTATATATTCAAATACTTAGATATAAGTCTCATGTTTAGCCTTTAACTTACTTTTTATACAAACGTAGAGCCGGTCGATAAAAGAAGCAAACTTGTCAGTGACAATAACCATGTAGCAAACACAGTTTCTAATACGTCAAAAGATGATGGAAATTCACATCTATCCAATATTCCTGAAGTTCTGGACTTGACGAAGGAAAATGCCTACTTAACAGCCGACGTCAATCAATACAGAACGGTACACTATGAAATGGAGGTAAATAGTAAAAAACAATGATCACAAAAAACTAAACTTTTAATTCATAGGAGAGCAAAAGGAACATTCATCAGTCTCAGCGCACCGGTTGGGGGAAAATTATTAAAGGCAATACAGATTTTGGTCTGTCTGATGATTGCAATGGTTAAAGCAAAACGAGAAAATTCAATCTATAGTTCAATTTCACAGACAACAGTTTACAATAAGGACCAAAAATTTAATGATAGTGGGGCGATACAAGCCTATATATTATTTGACGAGACAGTCATGCAGAAATATGCAATATAGTCTAATTCAGTTATTCTGCCCTGGTTACAGAAGTGCACTACATTACGTGAGAGCACGAAATTATACCTTGCCCACTCTTGTTGCTTGGCAACATAAACTATCTACTACACACTCGCGTGTTCTTTTGC
Organism: Phenganax subtilis; assembly: GCA_025434845.1. Classification (NCBI taxonomy): domain Eukaryota; kingdom Metazoa; phylum Cnidaria; class Anthozoa; order Malacalcyonacea; family Clavulariidae; genus Phenganax; species Phenganax subtilis. The sequence continues at coordinate 11,504 of JAOBYK010396458.1, forward strand.
AAAAAAGTAAGGGTTTGAAGTTTAAATCATAAAGGAATGAGCTTTATTATGTTTTACTAATAAGATAATGTATAGATCACAATTAAATAAAAAGAGGCACCAAAATAGAATTCCTTCTAACTTTTGTCTTTTATATAGGCAAAGGTAGAAGAGAAACTATTGAAGAAAGAATTCATACCGATGTGGAATGCAACAACAAAGATACTGTTTCTACCTATAGACACTGCGAATCTGATGGAGAACAACGCATTGTTGATCAAAGCAGTGGTAAAAACCTAAAAAAGTATTTAATAATTTTGTGGCGTCGATAGCGTTATTATTTGTAAAATGTCTTATAGATACTAACATAAGTGTTGCAGGACCAGTTGATAAGAGTAACTCTGCCAATACTGAAGATGAGTAGCTAAACGATGATGGATCTTGAAGGTATGTATATATCTTTTGCCAGGAAGTTGACTACTTTTATTTTTTATGCATTACTATGGCAGAGTGAGCGTTCGTTTGCATTGTCGTCTATCATGTATTGTGTTGTTTTTTTCACAATCTTCTATATTTTTTAGTGCAGGATTACAAGTTGATGCCGTCGAACCTCCTTGCCAACCGTACAAGTAAGACGCTATTACCCCCGTTTTTCTCGTAAAAAAAGTAGCGTACGCAAAAGAAGAACTAGCTTCCATCTTTTTGGATTCATACAAACCAGAGGAATTATGTTTATCTCCACCAACAAAGGTTGCCCATAACGTCGCCTTCTAAATGCATATGAAATCTTTCTCGTATGTGGATGACATAAAACGTGATCACATCGGTGTCTGGGAACATAAAGGATCTCCAAAAGATTATTTTTGTTTTCCGAACGACTCCAGTGGTGGAAAAAAAAATTTTTTCCAGCTGAAAAGAAAAACGTAACACAACCAACAGAAGATATGTACACATTAAGACGGACCTACTACAAGAATGCTTCTGATATTACAATCCGCAAGACCATATCTAAGCTATTTCGTAAGTCCATTCGACGTACATACTTTAAAAGGCTTCAGGTGGTCTATACAATTCGTACGATTAAAGAAATGGCGTGAAAATCTGTCTTTAATTTATGTGCTCTTGTATTATGCAACTTGAATCGTTGCACCAGTATTGGCGACAATAATTGCAACAAATGGGCCTTAAGGCTTTTTCTGAAGTGAATGTTTTATTTTATAGAAAGTTGTGGTAGTCAAGTTCCTCTCACGCTTTTACAGTATCTGTTCATTAGCTCAGAACATGAGGTAAAACATCTAAAGCTCCACGAAAATGCAAAATTCAAATCTTCATACACACGACTTCTACCAAACACAAGAGAAAAGAAGAAACATTCTGTGTTTCAAAAATGAAAAGACATTGAAAAAACCTCTAGATGAAGTATATCGCTCGTCTCGAGATGTTACAATGACAAGATCAGTGGGTGAACTACCCTGAGGACCAAGTGATATATATAACACCAGGCACTCCGCAAAGCAAATTTCTGAAGGTCGTTGTTTCTCTGGTAATGAAAGTGAAAAGTCCAAAACAGCAACATCGTTAATGTTAATAGCATATCGACACTTTTAGAACGTAGGAAAAGGGACGAAGAACTATGTAATGACGCACTATTTATGCGCAAATGCTCAAATCATCCAGATTTCTTTGTTGTTATTGCCAAGAACAAACAACTGACCGAACTTGCTCAATTTTGTACACACCCAATGGAGTTTAGTGTCCTTGGGATTCATCGCACGTTCAATATATTTGGCTGAACCATCAGCCTCACTGTTAACACCTACAGAAATCTGAAGTTGGTAAATCCTAAAACTGGAAAAGCGCCCGTGTTTGTCAGACCATTACTAATGCACCAAAGAAAGGACTGGCAGACATATTCAAAGTTTGCACATTCACTAACAAACCAGAATTAGAAGGTGTCCTAGCTATTGGAACTGACGGTGAAAAAGCTCTTATCAACAATTTTAAACAAAACATGCGTTTTGCTCTATTTCTCAAATGTTTCTTGCATTTCAAAACATCGAAAGTCAACTTGTAAGCAGAGGAATCACTGGCGAAACCAAAAAGCTTTTCGTATTTGAAGTATTCGGCACGCAAGATGGATCTGTTAAATTTTTTGGACTCGTTGATTGCGAGGCAGAAGAAGAATTTTACTCAAAGCTTTAAGAGCAGAAGATTAGCTGGAATGAAAGAGAGAAAGGGCATGGTAACAGTACCCTGAATGCACGTTATCCGAATGGTTTCAGCAAGAAAAAGTAAACTTTTTTGTATTTATCGCATGCGCTAACTGCCAACATTCGTGGTTACTGCTTAAACCTGAAACCAATTACAAAGGTTGTTTAGTAATATAAGGGCCAATCGTACACGTCCAATATACTCACCTTATTAAGTCGCCTTAAAGGGCATATGAAGCGGTTTTTTTTCCAGCTTTCCACATTTTCTAGGACTTCAAAATGCGCTCTTCTCAGTGAAACACTTCGTTTTTTGTTTTAACTTTGTTGAAGCGTTCAAATTTGCACACAAAGTTCCTATTTATTAGAATGTCCGAGTCCAACTTACACTAGGGGCCTGGGTTGACGTGATGACGTATGAAGTTGTACCTCCGTTTTCTTAAAGTATAAAACGCATTCAAGGTCGTCAACTCGATGTAGTATCAAAAGATAAATTAAATTGTTTGGCAGATTGTTACTATAGTTCATCTTTGCTCTAATGCCTGTAAAAGGAGGGGCATTTCAACGGGCATTTCGATGCATTTGTTCCCTCGTGACGCGAAACAACGTGCGGCGTGGACGAAGTTTGTGAGAAGGCATAGACCATGTTGGAATCCAACAAGTTTTTCTGCGCTATTTTCGGCGCATTTTCATGGCCATGATTTCAAACAACGGCTGGATTTTGAAGTACCAACTGCGTCTGATCGCTCACCAGGCAGTATATCTTGCAAGAGGTATCTAAAGCATAGAACAGTGCCTACCGTCGACGACTATGGTATTGCTTCGGTATCTTTTCCCAAAACGACCGAGACAACTGCTGCCACACCTCAAGTTCCTGCCTTAAAAGTTAAACGTGCAAAGAGACAGCTTATCCGAGAGCTATCTCAGTCAAACGCTAAGCAACCAAAGACTCGTGACAAAGGTAAGGCCTTGGCCATGCCAGAGAACACAAGAAAGTATGAGGCGGAGCTCCAAGTCGTTGAAATTGAAATGAACGCCGCTACAGATCAAAGTGCAATTGATCATCTTTCTCACGACAAAAAACACAAACCTGTTGACGCTGGAGAGTCACAGGCACTATTAACGTGAAAAAGAAAGTTGAAAAGTGTTGAACAACGTTGCTCCAACTATAGAAGGGCTATCAGGCGCCTCCAGCTACAGGTTCAAGCGAGGTCATCCTCTTCACAGTTAACCTCACCTACACCCACGGTTGATACTCTCAATCAGGAAAATAAAGTGGAGTATTTGGCAAATGAATTTGATGGCAACCTTGATGTTGATCAGAACGAGCTTGATGACTACCTGGCAGAAGCAGATGACATGAGCCAACTTACAAATGATCCTGACTGGGAGGTTGAAGATGAGTCTGATGCATAGGATGGAGAAGATACGGTGGAGTTCAATGAAAATAGTCAAGTCAGGTAAAATATGCAATTTACAACATTTAAGTTTTTTTGGCATTTCTATGCAAGATTTAATATTTTTCGTTTTCTATAATTAATTCTAGTGGCTAGCCTCAAGATGAGCCAAAATTTATTGTTTTTCTCTCTTGTTTGGTAACAATCTTCTCAATGTTCTACTTCAATTGCAAGTCGGTGAAACCTGAGATTCGAGTATCAAAATCTGGCACAATGGTCACTGTAGAACAACACTGCAAAGAATGCAGGATAGCTGGAGTGCAGCCTTATAAATGGCATAGCCAGCCTTTTGTGTTTGGTCGATTTGCTGTTGGTAATTTTCTATTGAGTTTCGCTATTCTATGTGCTGGTGCAAGCATTAGCAAAATAATGCTCGTATTCTCCCATTTGGGCCTCTGTGTGTATTCGGCTCGTTCATTCTTTCCTCATCAAAATGGTTGCTGTTTCCTACTATCATTGAGTTTTGGGAATCAAAACGATCAGGGTTGATTGAAAAAGCTTGCTTGGCCAAGGAAAGTGTTTGGGCTGGTGATGGTCGATTCGACTCAATGGGCCATTCAGCGAAGTATGGTGCATACACCATGATGAATGCTTCAATGGGAAAACTTGTGC
>JAOBYK010396569.1:0-13927 GCA_025434845.1 Phenganax subtilis
GTACATGTTGTCACCAAAGCTAAATTCAACCCCTTTCGTGGCAGTAATCATTAATTCACGAAATGCATCTTCAGACATGTTTGGAGGTGTAATTTCAGAGTGATATAGGGTATTTGTGCAAATAAGTATTGTCTCATCTAATGGAATGTTGGTAAAAAGACTCACTATGTCAAAAGAACACATAGTTGGGTAGTTAATATTAAGGTTTAGCTTCTTTACCTCATCAGCGAAACTGAAAGAATCTTTTAAAACACGTGAAGAGAACTTATCTAAAACCGGCTGAAGCAATAAGGATAGTTGTTTTGCCAGACATTTCATGTGTTTTGTTTGGAGATAGGTTTCCATCAAAAATTGGTAAGATTAGGAAGCTTTTTAGTGAGCCTTTCAAATACTGGCCTGATGCCAAGGCTGCTTTTAAACGTCATGAGAAATCATCTTCTGGTCTTCATTCTGACACGTATGCCATCTTGCAAGATATACTTTCCCAATCATCTGGGAAAATGCAGCCAATCAATGTAATGGTTGATTCTAATTTAAAGAAAAAAATTTCTGAGAACAGAAAGAAACTGGTTCCTGTTGTTGATACAGTTATTCTTTCTGGTCAATTAAATTTGCCTCTCCGTGGCCATCGCGATGATTCCAAATATCACCCTGAAGTTGGTCATTATTCTTCTCCTGGTGTGGGAAATTTTATTAAGCTGCTTAATTACCGTGTTCGAGGTGGGGACTTCGATCTTGAGACACACTTAAGAAACCATCCCAAGAATGCTTCCTATGTATCGAAAACAACTCAGAATGAATTAATTAGGTGTTGCGGGCAGCTCATCACTGATAATCTTCTTCAAGAGGTTAAAAAGAGCAAGTTTTATGCAATCATTGCTGACGAAACTTGCGATATTTCACATAAAGAACAAATGTCACTTGTTCTTCGCTTCATAGATTCTGACTTTAATATAAGGGAAAAGTTCTTTCGTTTCATACATTGTAGTGAAGGTTTAGCAGGGAAGGATCTGGCTGCTGTAATTTTGAGATGCTTGAGTGAGGAGTTTTGCTTGGATATTCAGGACTGTCGTGGACAAGGATATGATGGTGCGGGAGCTGTTGCTGGCTGTATTAATGGTCTTGCTGCTAGGATAAAGCTTTTAAATAAAAAAGCTATTTATACTCACTGCTATAGCCATAGGTTAAACTTAAGCATTTTCGCATCATGCTCTGTTCAATGTGTAAGAAATGCTTTAGAGCAAGTTAAAGAAGTTGCTAATTTCTTCAACTCATCTGATACTAGACAGCTAATGCTTGAGTCAAACATCGCCAGTTACTGCCCGGACTCTTCAAAAAAACGGTTAAAAAGTGCTTGTAAAACCAGGTGGGTTGAGCGGATTGAAAGCCTCGACACGTTCGAGGAGCTCTTTGTTGCAATTGTTATCACTCTTGAAGAAATGGACCTCAACCTTGAAAAGAAGTGTAACAGTGAAACTTCTAGTAAGGCCGGGCCGCTTTTTAGAACTCTTAGTAGCTTCGACTTCATCGCTTGTCTGGTTATTACGAGGTGCTTTTTTGATCTTACTCTCCCTGTAACTCAATTACTTCAATCTTCCAGTAACGATATCACGGATGGCTTGCATTTAATTGAGTCTTTAAAGAATTCGGTAACATCAATTCGCGCAGGTGTTGACAATTATCATGCCAAATGGTAGAAAATTGCTTTAGATTTGGCAGCTAAAGTCAATGTTGATGAGAGGAAGCATAGGACTTGCAAAAACCAAATTCATCGCAGCAATATTCCTTCACATTCCATTTCTGATTACTATAAAAAGTCAATTACCATCCCCATGGCTGACCACTTGAATGCTGAGTTAGCTAATAGATTTGACGAATCTTCCACCAATGTTTATAACGGCTTGTATGTCATTCCAACAAAATTGGTTTCATGCTCTTCTTCTTCCAAATCTGAGGGTGTATGTTGGAAAGATAAATTTTCTTTGTTTGCTTCTATGTTTTTGGATGACCTCCCTAACCCTATTGCTTTGGACGGTGAGCTTGATTTATGGGATTCATTCTGGAAATATAATAATAGAGGTAGTCTTCCTGATAACATTTCTTCTACTCTGAAAGCTATTAACTTTCCTGGTTTTGAGAACATAAAAATTTTGTTACGAATCTTGGGCGCTATTCCTGTTACTTCCTGCGAGTGCGAGAGATCTTTTTCTGTTTTGAGAAGACTTAAAGATTATACTCGGAGCACTATGGCAGAAGCTCGCTTAAATGGTTTGGCTTTGCTGTACATTCACCAGGATATAGAGCTAGATGTGGAAAAAGTGATTGACTTGTTTGCGAAAGATAAGAGAAGGATTGAATTGGCGTTCTAGGTTCTCTGGCTGTAACTTTGGTCGTATCTGTGGTTTTGAATTTTCTGTTCTTCGTGATACACTTGATTGTCGATGTTTGTTGCGGTGAATTTGGTTTTTGGTTGTGGATTTTTGATGGATTTTCTTCCGTAAAGTCTCACATATAGTCACGCATTTCTAACCAAGCTTCATTTTCTATTTTGTTTCAGGTGGGGGGTAAAGGGTTAGAATTGACTGGGATGGTGTGAGAAACTAAGCAATCTCGCATCCACGAAATGTCCTATATAGTCACCCATTTCTAACCAAACTCCTTTTGCTTCTTAAAAAGGTGTGAAGGCAAGTTTCTGGCGCCATAACCAGATTGCTTATGTTAGGCTCTTTCACAGGGCTGTCCATGTCGGATCACAGTTTACTGCCTTTGTTAAAACTGTATCCTAGGCATGCTTATGAGCCCTGACATGGGGCGAAACAGTCTAGTATGTAATTAACATTTTAAATAGTGAAAACTATGAACATGATCGTATGTTTATAAAATCGAACATCTATATGTCACAAAGGTCTGCAGGATTCTGCACATCTCTATGATAAGATTCTTTGATTTTATCGATTTCATCAACGTCATGTATGACGTCATCAATTTGCGACTAAGGTATCAAAAACTCCTGGATCCGCCCCTGGTCTGCCTAATGTTCATAGGATATAGTTATGCAAGATGAAGACAGTATTGAATGCATCAAGATAATGCCTGATAAAAAGGAAATGCCATTGGACAAGAATGATCCAGCAATAAATTCTGCAGACAATTCCACTCCACCCACAGCACCATTTCATGAATGTGGAGAGAAAGCAAAAAGAATGTTTTTCAAGGACTTTACACTTCCCGATAAGGTACACTATTTTATATCATATACTTCCAAGTCTTATATGCTTTTAGAGGGCCTCGCATACCGGTGCTAAGACGAGCTTTTTGTGACGAAAATAAAACAAAAAAATGTACTAAAATCCGACTAAAATGTATATTTGACATTTGGATACATGAGTTTTTTCCTACAGAAAAAGCATTTAGGAATGCAGGGGGTGTGACGTAACTATACAGTGTGTCTTAAGAAAAACGTAATCCAACTTTTGGCACGCTCTTGTGCAGTAATTACTTGGTAAACGAGTGTAATATTGTAATATTTAAAAAGATCAGGCATTTAGCTGTTCAAGAGTATGTTTTCATAACACATGGAACGAAAACGAGCAAATACAAGTGCGATGGTCAAAACTGCATTCTTTCACCTCTGCGCTTAGTTTTTGAGATGCTACAGAAAAGAAATTGCACTTAATCAACAACATGCCAAAAACTGGCTTTATTTGCTTATTGAGAGTTGAACAGTCCTTGCCTTTGCGAAACATATGCGGGAGCACTGCATATACATAGGAGGCTAACCTAAGTCCCTAAGAGAGTTGATTTTCAACAGTTTTAATCTATTCGCAGAGGTGAAGGAATGCGATTTTGACCATGCATTTTTATTGCGCTTGTATTTGCTCATTTCTGCTCAGTATGCTATGAAAGACACGTCGTCCAACAGGTAAAAGCCTGATTTTTTAAATATTAAAAAATTACACTTGTTTACTAAGTGATTTTTGCACAATAGCTTGCCAAAGTTGGATTACGTTTTTTTTTAGACACCCGTGTTTGGCAAATATACCGTATGATCACACTATTATAAAAGAGCCTTTTGCAAATTCAGCCATCAAGTTTGCCTAATACTTTACTGTTATAAAACTAAACAAGTAGAAGTTTCTGGGAAGTTAAATATGTATACCTCAAATATTCTCTTTTGTAGTTTTGACCAAGTGTTACACAGGCGTTAGATGATCAACGGTTAACTGGAACTCAAAGGAACGAGTTCATACGAGATATATGTATAAACATATCCTTCCATGGGATATATTATATGAACAAAGATCAGCGTAGTGAAGTGGCGTTGGCCATTATCACAAAATATCCACATTTGAAGGATCCCATTGGCAGCGGATTGGTATGTTGCGATTGTACTTATATGATAATATTACCCAGTGTATTCAGAAAAAGAAAGGTCTAGAAGTGCTTGACATTGATTCAACTGCATGTGTGTTTTTTTCTATGACGTATTTTTACTGCTATTTTTTGTGTTGTTTGCACTCAGGGATCTTGGACAGAAGCAATAAAAAATAGATTCAAACATGTAAGAAAGTATGAGAACAAGAAAAGGTCAGCATGCAATATGCTAACGACTACACAGGAAAAACAGGAGATCCATCTACAGCCTATCGTCAAGCAGCCACGGCTATTAGACTTCTGGAATGCGGTTCCCAGTTCACAGAACACCACTACCACAATCCAGAAAGATCACCTGTCTGAACTACAGAAAGAAATGCAAAAGCATTCTGCTATCCAAGATAAGAATAAGATCAAAGTCTTAATGGCATCAACGTATGAGTTACGGCAAAAGGAGATCCTTACCACCACCACCCCTGTTCGAGAACTATTGTTAAAATATCCTGCTATGGCCACAATTAGTGGGGTAAGCAATATTCTACTTTCATTACCTGCAAATAATCTAGATAGGAGAATGAGTACTGCTTTGCTGTAAGCACTTGTTAATTTAGCCTACTTTCACAATCAAAATACTGGCTGCATGTCAGGTCAATATTCAACAGCGTAGTGTAAACATCTGGATGTTTTAAAAGCACAGAATTAAGAATGTTTTCTGCAATTGCTTAGATTCGACATGAATTCAGTCGAATTTTTGAAGATGTTGAAGCGACTAAAGAAATTAAAGAAAAGCTGTCATCTTACCAAAGTGCAATTGTGAAATATTGCAAAAAATATCAGATGAAAAATTCATACGTTAAGATTACACTACAGGAACTTCAAGGTGTCGTTTTCCAGGATGTGGAAAAAATCAAAAGTATGAATTTAGTCCAATACGTCTTCTATTATGTACAGCATCATTGATCTGTGGAGACTGGAAACGTGAAATTAGCTAAAAATTTCCTTTCATCTTTCAAATGAGTGTTATATAATATTCGTTATTTTTCACTTGTCGGGTTATGAAAATACATTTTCACTGATGGTGCTCCCCAAACTGCTGGAGAACAAATCCGCAAAGCGAGACAGAGACTTAATCCAGATTTTGTGTGTAAGTATATGTAATTTCAGTACCAATTCAAAATTGAAATCAGTTTTCGCTGGATGCAGGCTCAAATTTTCTGTACCCACCGTGAATGCGGCATAACATTTTACTAGAATGCATGCAGGTACTAAACAAATATATTTTAAGAAGATACCAAGGAAAACATTTACGCAATGACGTAATGTTTTAACACAAACAAGAAAAAAGCCTCGCGTGTTACACCTGCTTTCAACAGCTGTAAATTTGATTTTTAAACGAATCTTGACCACAATTATTGCTGGTAAAATGTACATCCTCCATCTTCATTTGTGCACGATGGTCAATATTATTACCTTCATCAATTATCGTAACAAATGTGCTTGATTATACTGTTCTAGGAAGACGATGATTTGAATTTTAAAATTTCAAAGGTCACTTTCCCGAAAACAATTGGAGTTGGAGAAGACATCTTGAAGCCCAATCGAGTTATCCTGGCTGTAGAGGGCCAAGAATTAATAGATGGGTCTAGTTTTCCGCTGGATAGTGTATTATTTGCAATGCATGCTTGTTACTACATTTTTTCCATCGAATACCCCAAAAGGCACAAAGACCTGTTTCATTTTGTCGACACCGCCCTTTTTGGGTTAAACTCCTATTCTTCAGTCAACAGAATTAGTTTGCAAAAGTTTATAGCAATGTTAAATGACTTAATTAAAAAGTGATAAACTTTAGAGCAGTATAACATACCAAGTTTAAAACGCATTTAAATATCATAGAGCGTGCTTTAATTCATAGTTTGTTAAATGAAACGTGTTTCAATAAATGTTATTTTCAGCTGATTGTGCAATGTCAATGCACGCAAGAATACAATTCGCCCCCGAGTTACCTGGTCTTTTGAAATAGAGGAGAAAATTTTACCCTAAAAAATGGTTGAGGTTTTTCTACCCATAAAATAAGGGTACAGTATGAACCTCAAATCTAAGGGCAACTTTTACACCTCACTGTTAGAGTAATTTTTACCCTCAAATTAAATTATTCATATTTTACCCTCAAACACCGGGGGATTCTGTGGACATTTTACTGCCCCTATTTCTTGGAGTAACTTTCACCCCTCAAAATTTACTGTGTAGTCAAAGATAAAGGTGCCATCGATATGCGGGTTCACACGTTATCAGTTTGGGCTCGGTGCGCGTCCTCCCATGCAGCTAGTCAAAGTCGTCCATCAACTATTGCTGCAGTCCTGTGGTTTAGGAGGCTGTCATCATGACTACAATGAAGTAGGATGGGTGTCAGCTATGGGCGCAACATTTAACTTTTATAATTAATGGCTTCCACACAAATTTACTCAAAAACATGCTACATTAGTACTGTATTCAACAGCCAATGGTTGTGAGACAAGATTTTCTATTTGAACCAGTTGAACATTGACATGTAAATGCCGTTGATACCTGAATACAGCATGATGCCATATAACTTGTCTTGTCATAGCAAGAAAGTAAAGGACAATCCCCCTTATAGACTAATTTTTCATCTCGGAAGAAAGAAGTATATCCCCGGAAAGAGCATACTAAGATGAGTAAAGATGCAAAGTTTGATTGGGAAGTGTTAAAAAATGAGGGAAATATAGCACTGCAAAATCTACAAATTTTGTATACTTTAGTATTACGGACGGAAATTGTTACCACATTTGAGGCCAAAAGTGGCAACAATATCTGCGTGTAATACGAAAGTATACACAATTTGCATAATTCGCAATGCTATATTTTACGGATTATAAAAATATTTCCCAACCAACATTTGCAACTTTACTCATTTTAGTACGCTCTTTTTAGCTGCAGTGATTTATTAGCATATAGCCTTTCCTATTTTTAGATCAATTAGTCTATATTGGCAATTGTCTATTGTGCATTATCAATTAATACCGTTTGCACTGTTACATTCACTAGCGTATTTGATACTGACTTATGTACAATTGATATCAACAACTGGAGTCAAATAGGCATGCACAAAAGGTTCATTTTCGTTGACCGTTATGCACTTGGCCATTATGTTGTCACACGGTACTGCCACCAGATCAGAATCAATGGAGGCAGCAACTGGAATATGATGACTACGTAGTCAACTTTTTGAAGCATATTCCTGGACAATTTCGTCACTGATGCTAGCCACTGCATTTTTGCATATATTTGTCACCACTTGGGGAAACTCTTTCACAAATGCAGCATGAAATGTTGCAATGCTGGCAAATTCTTGAATTTCTCCATAACATTGGTCGTCAATATTAGAGGAAAATTGAACAATACAACTGCATGACTTTTTGGCTCTTTTATATGCTCGAGAGTGGAATACATTTCCTGCTATAGAGACTCGTTCCGTGTAGCTTCCAAACACATCTGTGCTTACAGTATCCATCCCCAAATTCATACAGAGGTTATTCAGAGCAGCAGCCTCAGAAGGATTGACTAACCTCTTCTTTATAGGCACACCAAACGAGACGTCATTTTTAACATGAATCCAGTGAGACCTATATTCGTTCAGTACATTTAGGTGTAGTGGATCGTAATTAAATAATTCAGCAAACTTATTCACTACGTCAGTCTGTACCTAGGTTTCGACAGGGAAAGGTGGCGAGAAAAATTCTTTACTTCAGAAGTTTCCTCAGCTTCCTCTACTTTTTTCAGCAATGAGTGCACTTGTTGGTCAACGAGGTAATTTTCAATGATCTGCAATAATATATATTTACGCTATGAGGTCACTAACGAAAATCATAATTAAAAAGAGCTTAGAGTACACAGAGAAGCTTGGAAATGTACCTGTTGAGGAGCTCCTCTAATGCCCATAACCCCTTTAGAGTTTGACCAATCATGGCCTCAAAACCAAATGCTTAATGTGTCCATAGCGGCCCCATTATTTTAACCTGTTCTGCTAGGTGAGTTAGGTTGTGCACATTAATAGTTTCACTTCGTTCGCCTGAAATAAGTCATACAAAATGCTATCAGTTTCCATAGCCAATCAACCAGCGCTTCCTGTTAATGTACAACAAATATGCATATAGTGTACTGTACCATAAAATGATTTCATGAGACGACAAAAGGAATTTAGAAACTGTTTTGCATAGTCGATGTCTTCCAGGGCAACTTCTCTCTTCAGCAGCAACCACAAAGCAGTAGACAAAAGTGCAAGGTGGTGAAAGTAGTCATGGTGCATAAAAGGTTTAAGTACTGGGAGTCCATAGTACAACAGAAAGTGCTGTATTTCTGATGCTATATAACAGAAATGAATGATAAAGTATTTAATCGTCAAACCACAAAAGGCATCGACTTCAATCTGAACTAATGGTATAGTCCCCAGTTTTGAATCCAAAGACACAGCAGTATCGGTACAGTTGTTATATGCATACATCATACCTTTACACTGTTTTATATCATCAAGCGATCTTAGTTTTCTATCCATATCGTGTGGTACTAATATGGTTGCCAATTTTGCATTCATTGACCGTTGTTCCTCAGGCTTAATATAGTAAGCTTCATCTTTATTTTTCGACTCCAGTAATGCCTTAACTATCCATTTGCCTGTTCCTATAAATGAGCAATGAAATTGACTAATTACCAGTAGTGACTGTCAGTAAAAAAGCATTACAATTGGACGACAGTACACATAAACTACCTTGAAGAATGCAATGCATGTAGTCTATAGGACAACCTTTTGGAATCCTCATGTACTTATGCAGAATAGATAAACCTTTTACCCCGTAAACCTAAATCATTACAAAACAAAAAAACCCATTGAAAATTTGTGCATTACTATATAACTAATACAATTGAGAATACATTCATCCATGCTTACATCCGTGCCACAATCTTGAGCCAACTGAGCATGCGCCTTCATATCAACCGTGGTTCTCCATTCAAAAAGATCATCTCTGTATGGGTAAACTCTGATATTTCCAGCAACTTGAAGCCTCTTTCCAGGGTGGCAACATATCTGAAATTATAGCTTTACTTTCGATACAACTTCTGTAACATTACTAGGCATGTGAATTGAGATGCGTGCATGAAAATTACCAAACATCCAAATCTTCCATTGAAAAGTTTATGAAGTAAAGCCATGGCCTTTGCAGGCAAATCACAAATTAAACTATGTAGCACTACCAGGAATCTGATGTCAATGCAAGCTCTCTTTATCCTTGCACACGACTCCTACAGAAATTGAAACGACAGAACCATGTTATACAATACCTGTGTGATAATCTACATTAAAGGCGAATCTCAGGGTTCTGCTTGTGTACAATAAACATGCAATGGTGGAAATTGTTTAATGTACCATTTTTCTCTTGACTATCATCTAATTCTCTAAGTGGCTGCTCCAAAACGTATTGATGCTTGGTTTCTTTTGCCCGTACCATAAACCCAACAGCAACACATTTTTTATAGATAATCTAAAAAGTATCAGTTGAGTTGCAATTAGAAAAGTAACAATTATGATATGTTTCTCGAACCAAACAAGCAATTGATAGATAACGAAATAAGTTTTTTATTTTTGCTCTGTTGCACGTGCATTGTTGGATATTTGATGTTTTTTTCTTTCTTTAAAAGCCAGTTTCCACTGACCAATTTTTTAGCGCGAATAGAAGCGAAAACTTAATTCAGCGACGGGATTGGTTGACAAAAAAGTTTGCCGATAAAGCTAACCAATCGGGCAACTGAATTAATACGTAGCATTAAATCGCGCAAAAAAAATTCAGCTTCTGGAAACTTGGCTTAGAAACTGACTCACCTTTTATCTGGTGAGAGTTCTAGTACACTGGTGTAAAGTGGCCGTATAGAATACTTTTGCGACTTGAAAACAGGAGCACCATCAGTGTTAAGCATCAACATAACAACAAAGGTTTTACTATCGGTTTTCTTTTCTTGATGTACTTGGATGGATAATTGTTTGCATAAGAGACCGTCTGTTATATCTTTAACGACCAACACTTCCTGATGACACCTTAGCTTTTGGCTTCTGCATTTTTCAACAAGACTTTGTGCATATTCTAAAAATGGATGACCGTTTGTTTGCATTGGAACACCTGCTACATTAAAAACAAACACTAGCTCAAGTATTACCTTCTAGTAGGCTCTTCAGTTGAGGCTCAAGTGGAATATTGTAAAAGTACGGATTTTCCTGTGGATTAGGTGATAGCACGTGCCCGTTTAAACAACCTGCATCATTTGCTGGGACTACACTGTTACAACTTGCGCATACAATTTGCTTTTTCAGGTTTCTAAGAAAACGCATAGCCAATGTCACAATTTTAGCATAGCTTTTCGGAAAGACAGCATCTTCTGGGCAGTGTATTCTAATGAGGTCAATGAGATTGTTTTGGGCTTTACGTGACAGCTTGTATATTTGGCAAAACTGTAAAATCAAAAGTGAGCTTGCACCGAGGAATATGTTTGAACCATTGTAAAGTAGTTTTTCACATAAACTGATATCATCAACATCCTTTGATTCTTCACTTTCTGAGGTTGAGGTTTCCTTGTCATCATTCTGGAAATCAGAATTATCCTCACTATAAAAACTCGACTTCGAACTCGAACTCGACTGACTGACACAACTGTTAATTTTATTTGTCAAAGATGCCATGTTGTTGCTTGTGTATCCGTTTTTGATATTTAAGTTTTCTACCATATTATTTTCCCTTACCACACTGTCACTGGTGCCAGATATTGCTTGTTCTGTTCCAACATTATCTGTTTCTAAGTCCGCTGTGTCTGTGAGTACGGCTCTACTTAAACTTTCATTGAGATTTCTCCTCCTATTGTACAATTTTTCTCCTGAGCTTTTATGACACTTTGCTGAGTACTTGATTGGGGTATCAACCACTTCCTCGTCCGTAGTCGAATCAAAATGTTCTTTTTCTGGTCTTGTGTTTTCTCTCTGGTATATGCGATTTAATAAAGCCTTGCGTGAACGATAGTTTTTTGGTGTTTTACACTTATGTGAGGAATCAATCATTCCTTCATATTGGTCGCTACTGCCTGTACTGGCATGTTATTAAATATGATTGGCATGCAGTGCTGCTTGCTGAGTAGCTAGCATATATATGCATGTAAACAGATCAAATCATCAAATTATACAAAATAACCTATACATAATGTGCAAACTGTTGGTCAAGTCATTCGGAGAAAGCTATGCGTCAGTTTATAAATTATGCCGCGCTGAGTTTCGGCTTATTCTTGTTTCAAACAATCGTGTCTTTCCGTGTCTAAATCAAATTTATGTTACTGTGTCAACCTGTCACAATTACTGATATACTGTGCCGGCCTGTTGGACTCCTGCTATTTTTGGGCAGTATTGATACTATTGGTGTACAGAAACACGTTCTTGCAATCATAAAATGACTTGTAGAACTGTGGCAAAGCAGGCTATTGGAGGTATTCATTTTTCTCTTTTATATCACTTACATATATAAAAATATAACATGCGATATGTGTATCATTCAAAAACGTGACTGAGTTAATTGGCGCGCAAACAAAAAATGTATATATTTCGAATAAATCGTTATCTAGAAGCAGAGAGCGTCTCCTATTTGTCCTTCTTTGAAGAAGAAGGAACATACTCAATAGCCTAAAGGAAGCTAGTAATATATGAAGATGAAGAGCTGAAACTAGGCGCACAGTTTCGCGTCAAAGACAATGAAACGTTTTACATTGGATGGCTAATTAACATAGGTATGAAGTGGGATTTTGAAGTTGCTTTAAGAAATATATAGAAAAAGAACTCTTCTGTGGTGCGGTATAGCAGAAGTCATATAGAATCAATCTTAAAGGTTATTAATAATTATTCTTTGTAGGCCAGAAAGCGGAATTGGACTCAACTCTTCATGTGTATGAGAGTGCACTGAAAATGCCAACACCAGGTAGTTTATAGAGACAATGCATGCATGTGCATACAGCGATGTTTCCGAGCGTTTATTTGTGACGGGTGTAAGGGAATCGAAAACTATCGCACTGATATTACCTATGCATTACAAATTTTGACCCCTCGATGGTGCTTTTTATGTTGTGTATCTACGACATCTACGCGCATAGTATATTGGCGATCAAAGTCCTTTCTATTTATCTTAAAGATAACAACAAACAAAAGAAAAGAACAAGTAGAGAAAATACGTTAAAAAGAATAAAAAAAGCATGTCTTTCTGACTAAGGTGGAGAGAGTTACAACGGGGATTGTGGCTATTTGGAGGAATTTGACTCTAGCGATGATTGGATTCGAAAAAAAATAAAAACGAGCGAAAACAAATAAGGCTATGTAGCATATTCGACTCAGATGACAACGTAAAGGTCTTAGAAAATGAAAAAAGAAGAGAGCAGTCTCTTATGAAAAAGTGCACTAAGGTACTGCGGATTTGGAAATAGTGTCAAAGCGCTCAAATTTTCGCGAGTGGTATTGCTAATTCGATTAGCGTGTTACTAACAGCAAATGATATCGTTGCTAAGTGCTTAGGGCAAACATCTATGTTCAAAACTGTACACTCCGCCTGCGTGGGAAAAACGGCCTCAAAGTAAATGACCTTAAATGCGTGTATGTGTATGTGTATGTGTATGTGCACATGTGCACATGTGCATATGCAAATCTGAAGTTGGTTGCACGCGAAGGCTTAGTAGCTACACTTGAAGCCGCACAAAGTTTACCAGAGGAAAGATTATTCCATTTTACCCACTGAAATGCATCTCATGAATGATTTTTAAGCTTTATCAATGTCAATTTGGTTTGATAACTTTAATAATTCCTAATTTCATTCGATCACCAAATTTAGGTTATAAGCAGCGATTCTAGCACAAAACACCGTCTGGAAACGATTGAAAAGAATGTTGAAGAGCTGTTTAAGGCAGTTGATGAAGTGAGGAAACTGGTAAAGGACATAACAGACCAGAAGTCTTTATCAGTTGGGGTAATTACTGTTTCACACGTGTAGTATACTTTATATACTTGTCAAACTAAATGGGGAGGAAATTTCATTCTTCATACAACTTGATACAACTAGTGCAAACGATACATACTGTCATACATAACACCTGCAGCTCTCTGCATACAGCACATCAGTATAGCTGTCTTTTGTCAGCCTATGCATTTTAATATGTAACGCAAACCAAAAGTTTTTTAATCTCTGTACGGATTTTTTTCGCACACTATTTGACAATCTATCTTTGCGGTTATCAACAATTACTATTGGTGAAGTAAATCATAGCTAATGTATGATATTTCTTACATTTTTTCCAGGAGAACGCCAATTTGTTGTACGCACAAAAGACTGCAATTAAAATGGAAGTATCAGACAAAGCAAGTGTAAGTTTATTGTATATTTAGTACTATTGTGTAACAAGGCTTGTACTTGAGATTAATGATTGAATTTTTAGTGGCACAATGATATGAATTGTATGACGGTGA
>JAOBYK010396680.1:0-15750 GCA_025434845.1 Phenganax subtilis
TATAAAACGTTAAAGGAAGTCTTATTTACAGAACTCTCACTCGTTTACACAAATTCATAGTTGTTCAAACATTTATATCTCGTTTTGCCCAACTAGTTTGCGACAGCAATCTTTGACTATGAAATATTCGCTGACCCGATTCATCTCTTTGAATAGTAATCTCGGTATTTACTGAGCGGCTAGGTCTAGCCTTTCGGCTTTTACAAGATTCAACACCAGTTATAATGTTTATCTCATCTATTACTGACGAGAGACGTTCTTCTTCGCTCTTTTTCCGTTTCCAGGTAGTTTTTGAGACATAGTTTGTAAGAAAATCTTGACAGAAACGCTATCCTATTTATTATCGTATGTAAACGGGTGATGAATCCACTGGCAGCCTGTGAACAGGCTAAGTTTTTATAACAAAGTGACACGCGCCTTGAAATGACTGTGACACTCAATTTTGCATGCACATAACAATTAGTATATATATTCAATTTAAGGAAGAGACTGGGTTGTATTCATGTGTTTTATACTCATACCTGACTTGTAAGATAAAACATAAGCAGCTACTAAACTTGTAAAATAAGGATACTCTAAATAGTTAAACTTTGATTTGGAAATGTCTTGTTCATTATTCGTGTTTTTCCACTCGATAACGAGTGGTTCGAGTTGACACTTAAAGTAGTCATTTTCATTAACATAAATCTCAAATGATTCAAAATTAACTACGACGTCTTCAAGTTTTAAACCGGCGATCGTTCCTCTAGAATTCCAGATTCTAGGAGTCCAGTACAAAGCATAAGAATACTTGTCTTTAAATGTTTTTGAAGTACTGTCCATTCCATAAGACTCATTCACATCATAGTCTATACTCGTATCAAATTTCAAAGTGTTTGGATCGACAATGACATTAAATTCAAATTTGCTTAGGTCAGCATTGGGGTACTTTTAAGCAAAACTTTCCTTTAGTTTTTCTACACGAGTGTCATGAATATTCATCGCTTTTTCATAATTTTCACCATAGACAGCTTTGTAATATCTTTTTAGTTCATCGTCATTCCGTATTGATCGATAATAATCATAAAGAACTTTTCATCAATAAAAGAATAAAAACAACTTCTGATTCTAAACTGTTTCTCAAATCAGCTACGATTTATTGGAAATACAAAAACATCATTTCTAGAGAGAATAACTTCATCTCACAAGACTCTGTTATACTTTTACTTTCTGTGGGATATTTAACTTTTGATGACATTCAAAAAGAACTACTCAAGTATAAAATCGAATTAGAAAAGCTTCCTTACACAAACAAATGTAAAATATATTGTAAAAATGATGCTTTAAATCTCAAAAATTTTGGACTACTTTTAGGATTCTCAAAAGATAAAAAAATACCACAATACACATGGACAGAGTCTGACAATGAATGTGACATTCATAGAGGTTTAAGATATGTCAGAGTACATTGTGACGCCGTAAATAAATCGATGAACTTTGATTCACATGGACAAAGAAGTTCTGCTTTTATTACTTTACCCATCATTACAACACAATCACTTTATGGTTCGGTGACACATTATAAAGACATTGAAAGTGAGGTAACACTTTACAATGGAATTGGGGAGACATTTACTTTTGATGTCACAACTAATCTTAGTGCAAGTGTTGAAATTGGATCCGTATTACTCGAACTTTACGTAAAATAAACGAGTCATTTCACCAAAGAACAGGAACTTCGAGACTTGTACTACGATCCAAAAACAGGATACATGTCTGCAGAGAAACTTTTTCAAAAAGCACTCGAAAATGGAGTTCATGTGACCAGAAAACAAGTTAAAGATTGGTTGAAAACACAAGATACTTTTACTCTATTTAAAAGTATTGTCAAAAGACATAAATTTAGTAAAACGTATGTAAACCATTTAGCTGTTCAAATACAAATGGACTTGGTGGATATGAGTAAACTCAAAAATAAAAACAAAGGCACTGCTTGGATCCTCACAGCTGTAGAAATATTAAGTAGATTTGGTTTTGCCATTCCTGTCTATAAAAAAGACACTAAGAATATGACAAAAGCTGTAGAAAAGTTGCTTTTAGAGTTTAAAGATCGATTTAAAAAGTATCCCAATGTCGTTCAATCTGATGAAAGAAAAGAGTTTTACAATGTAGGTGTAAAAACTTTGCTAGAGAATCATAATATAAAGTACTTTTCTACTCTGTCAGAAAGAAAAGCAGCCATTGTTGAGAGATTTAATAGAACTTTAAAATCGATCATGTGGAAATACTTTTACTCCAAAGGAACTTATGATTGGACAAGTGTTTTAGATGATCTAGTGAATAATTACAATCATACAAAACATGGTACTATTCTTATGAAACCTGCTGATGTCAGCAAAACTAATAAAGATCAAGTTTGGCATACTTTATATGGATCTTGGACTGGGGAATACCCTTTACCAAAGTTTAGAATTTGAGAACAAGTTAGAGTGAGCAAGTATAAAACTATTTTTGAGAAAGGATATGAGGCTAATTTTACAGAAGAGATATTTAAGATTTCAAAAGTATTTAGAGGTGATCCAACAACGTATGAAATTGAAGACACAGAAGGTGAACCTATTCTTGGTAAATTTTATGAACAAGAACTTTCTCCTGTGGATAAACAAGATCATATTTACAGAGTCGAAAAAATTCTCAAAACACGAGGTGATAAAGTACTTGTAAAATGGCTAGGATACGACAATCAGCACAATTCTTGGATTAAGAAAAGCGAAATTCAAAAATTAAAATAGAACAATAAATACAATGGGGAATATCATAAGTAAACCAATTAAGTTTGTTGATTATTCTTTTATTAACAATATTTTAATACCCTACGGAATTAAAAAATGTCAGAGTTAAAAATAATAAAATTCACTTAAAACAAGGTTGTACTAGCTTTAAGTACTCTTAATCCTGGTTTGGAAAATCGAATTTAAAATTAAAAATAGACTATTAAATAAATGAGTCATATGAACAAACCTGATTATAATTTTGAACTCGATGATTCTTCATCAAGTGAGTCCTCTGATTCAGATTTTGAAAAAAGTAAAATTTTCTTACAAGAAAATGAAAGAGAATATGTAATTAACAAAGAAACTAAAAACACCTCATTAGATACAAACATTGAAACTGAAGACACTTGTTCAGACACAAACAGTGAAACCGAAAACACCTCATCAGACAGTAAAACTGAAAAAACTTGTTCAGATACAAACAGTGAAACTGAAGACACAGATAATGAATAAATTTTTTATCATTAAATAAATGGAACTTGAACTCCATGATTTTGATAATAAATTTAAAGATTTTCCAGAAGAAGAAGAAACTTCTTTTATCGAGCCAGAAGTTGATCAAGACATTGAAAATTCTCTTTTAGACCAAGATCAAGACCAAGACATCGAGTTTCACTTGATTGGAAACAAAGAAGATATGAGAACTATCGATGAAAGAAAAAGACTAAAAGAATACACCGGATTAGACATTGATCCTAAAAAAGGACGTTTCTCAAAAGCTCTTTTACAAGACATTGAATTTACGTGGAGAGATGATATGGGTTGGGGTGGTATTTTATACAGAAACAAACCCGTGTATAAAATGAGTAGAGGAGATATGATTCCTCTTCCTAAATCAAGAATTTATCCTCAATTTAAAATGGCAGTGGATTTAGCTCGAGATGAAGAAGAGAAACGACAAGAAGAACTACAACTCGAGACTTGGTTGGAAAGTAGAATAAAATCCATAGAAGAAGAATTGGATGAAGAGGACTTGGAAGAATTGAAAGGCATTACTTCAGTTGAAACATTTGAAGAAAAAGCAAGTCAATTTAGAGAATTAAAACATACTACACAAGAAACCGAAAAATACAAGTTGGTCGAAGAATATGCTCTTCTATTAGCTGATGAAAAAGAATAAAATCGAATCAAGAGCCTCAAGAACATGACGTCATTGTTGAACAAAAGAAATTAGATTTTCTTAGAAAATTAAAACAAAGTCTAATAAAGTATTTACCTTATGGAATACTTACAGGAGCAATGACTACAATAGGATACATTATTGATTACACTATTGGATCAAAAAGTAGAATTGGAGTAGGTGCACAAGAGATAAAACTAGGACCAAGACACTTGAGAAATGATGATGATGTAGGACCAAGACACTTGAGAAATGACAATGATGTAGGACCAAGACACTTGAGAAATGACGATGATGTAGTAAATAAAAAAATGGAAGAAGAATTGAAGAGACTAAGAGAAGTTGAGAAACAATTCAATGATGAAACTTCAGAGGAGTATTTAAAAAGAAGAAAAAAAGAATGAAAAGAAAAACTAGATAATATTTTAAATGATCCAAATACAGAATTAGATTCTCCTAAAACAGACTTAAGTCTCCCCGTGAGTAAAAAAGAATGAGAATCTATAGGTATTGGAAAAACTGCTATTATCTTAGGATTAGCTGCTGTCGCAGGAGGAACTACATTTTATTTAGCCGCGGTTCCTGTTTATATGGCAGCTTCTTATTCCGCAGGACAGGCAACTTTAATTGGTTATCAAACAGGTTGGATCACTTATTCTGTAGCTGCTTACGTGGCTGCTATTACAGGCATCAAAACTTATGATTTTACAACAAGTAAAGCAGGTGAAAAAACAAAAGAAGTCATTGAAAAAGTAGGCACAAGTTTATACGCCATAGGAAAACCTGCTTATGATATCTGGTATTGGCTTTCTTTGATTATTCCAAAATTTGTGGTGAATATTTTATGGTTAATTTATAAAATAATCATAACTATTTGGAATTTAATCACACTTGTTGTTTCTTTTTCCATACTCGACCTTTTAAATTTTGCCGTGGATCATTTTGCAATTCTTTTATTTTGTGGAATCGTGTTTTATCTCTTATTTAATCAAGGTAGTGATATGATATGATTTTATTCTTTATTCCTTGGTTTCTACTATTTACAATTATTTATCTATTTAATAAATTTAAAAATAAAAAATTATGTCTATAAATAAATGGACACATTAATTCCCGGATTTAAGAAACATAAAATGAGTGATATCAAAGGTATTAGAGCAAAACACATCATTACATTTAATCCAAACAAAGCTAATCCAGAAGAAGAGATTTATGTGGATATTCCAAAGTTGAAACCAGATGATTGTTTGGTTCCTGATAGCTTGAATTTAAAATTCGACTTTAAAAACAAAAATGAAAAATCTTGGTTCTTAAATAATCTTGGAAAACTGTTGTTGAATAAATTTTGTATTACGATTGGAGGAGAAAATGTCTATGATAACAATGGTCACGGTGAACTCGAAGTTTACAAAGATCTTTGGTTGTCTGAACGAAATAGACACGAACGATTACAATTTGGAATTGCTAATGAAAACCTTAGAAAATTAATCTCAGGTTCTGGTGATGGAGCAAAGACTGGAACAACACAAAAAGTATCAGATGCCTTGATTCACGGTATTCAAGAAACAAAACAAAAAATCAAATTGAATAAAATTATTGGAGATCATGGACTACTTGCTCCTTATTCTATGGGTCACAGTTTACAATTTAGGATTACATTACCCAAAGCAAGTAGTATTATGAAAGCTCAATCTGGTGAAAGTGTAGAAGGATACACCTTGGAGAATATCGAACTCGAATATGAAACGATCGAAAATGAGACTTTAGCTCAAGAAGCACTTGTTGGTTATGATACTGGAAGATCACTTAATTATGAACATGTTACTTTAATGAAAACAGAAGAATGGGATAAAGCAAGTACTTTGGTAAATGAAACGATCATTTTTCCTAGAAAGAGTATGACTGCTGTTGTTATGTTATTTAGAAATAAAACAATCACAGATAGTGAAGAATACGTGTATCCTAATATCGAATCTGTTAAAGTGACTATCAAAGGAGTTCCAAATTGCGTTTATAGTCAAGGTATTAAAAAAGAAGACTTGTATCCAGAAGCAATAAGATTATTTAATAGAGATCATAATACTTCTCAAATGAACATTGATAAATTTTTCAAAGATAAATTTGCTTTGGTTGTTGATCTTAGAACCATCGAAGATAAAGATGTTATTGGATCTGGTAAAAAACTAGTCAATACTCAAAATGGTATACTTTTAGAAATTAAAAAGAAAGCTACGACTGCCAACGTGTTGTGTAAGATATTTGTTTTAAGTGATGGTATTGTTAATTTCAAAAATAAGATTATCCAAGAAGTTTTGTACTAATCTTATGAAAAAACTTGTAGTGTTTTTTTCTAGATTCGTCAGACTTGAATCTTTTCTTACAATAATTACATTTAATTCTCACGTCTCTAAAATACTCGTTAATTTTTATGATAATTTCTTCATAGTTGTTAGACACTAAAGTTAAATAATTGTTGTCCTCGTAGTGTTTTAATCTTTTTTGTAGTGCTTCTGAGAGTACTCCAGTTTCTTTAGGCGTTTTTAATTCTATACAAAAACCATTATATTTTTTATGAAAGTTGTTTATAGTTATATCTGGTTCACCTTTTATATAACCTTTTATATAAGAATTTATTCTTTTTGAACTAGTGTCTTGAAGTTCTCCTAGTCCTGTAGAAAATAAAGCATGAGTGCAATAATTTCTAAGAAAATAAACGACGCGTTTATGTAAACTAAACTCATCTTGAATCATAAATACTTTTTTATTTTTGTTGTTAAATATTTGATAAGATCCATATTTTCTTATACTCGGAAGCACTTCTGAAAACACCCAATCTTGAAATCGTTCTGCAATGGCTAATTTACTTTTAAAAATCAATGCATAAACCCCAGGTTCTGAAATCCAAGTTGTATTTGGTTGTGCATTAAAAAGGGGGTCGTGAATCACGACCCCCTTTTTTATTAAGTTTTCCTCTATTTTATACTTTTTGTTTACATGTTTAATAATAGCATCTTTTGTATTAGTATATCCTAAAGCTGTAGCTATATCTTTTGCTTTAAACCAAATAGTTTGTTTATTGTCAAAATATGTTAATAAAGATAAATTTAAATCTTTGTTAGTAAAGGAGTTCATTGCTTTATTTATTTTATAAAATAAATGAAGCAAAACTTTAATCACATCTCTGATAAAATAAATCAAGACACTTGTAATCAACTGATGAAAATTTATGATAACTACTATGAAAAGTATCAAATGAATCGTAAAAAATACAAAAAATTAAATCAAATTAAAACGTCTTTGCAATCTACAGGAATCGTTTTAACAGCTGTTGGAGCCGGTACAAGTGTAGTGATTCCACTGACTTTGATCATCGCTGGAGTAGGAACATTTATCACTGCTTGGATAAGTAAAAGTAATATCACAAAAAGAGTCGAACAAAGAAAATTTGTATGTGTGTTGCTTCAAAAAGTTTGTAATCGAATCATCACCATTTTAAGAACTGGAGAATTTTCAGAATCGGATGAAACTAAATTACTCAGTGACTTTAAAGTAATTGATGACGTCATTTCTGATATGACAGCTTAACTCACAGAATAATGATAAGGATGTCTTAGAGATAAATCTAATTTGAAGTACTTGTTATTTTTTAATGTTCTAAGAATGTCTTGTTTCTTTTCTTTTGTGATATCACCTAGGTAATCTTCAAATAACGTGTTCATGTCTGTCTTGTTTGGATTGTAAAATGAAACCAGTCTTGAAATATTATCACGATAAGGTTTAGCAATAGAAGTCAATTGTTGTGTAATGACAATAGTACTTATACAAAAATGTCTTGCTGAGAAGGCAAGATTCACAAGTTCAGAAGTTCTTCCTTTTACAAATTTTCCAGAGGCACAATCATCCATAATAATGAGGGAGTCTGAACCTTTTGCAAAATCTACAATAATTTTTAAATAAAATTCGACTTCATCTTGTTCACACTTTATAACGATAAAGTTCTCGTCTTTATCGTATTTCCAATTTTGATACGTTTTGTTCCATTCATAAGTAGGACAAATTAAGAAAATATAGTCAAAGTGACCCATGTAGTCTTGCTCGAAAAGATTAAGAAGGTAATGAGTTTTTCCACAACTTGTGAAACCTACGATGATCATGTTAAATGGATCTGAATTTATTTCTAAATTAGGTGGTACAAATTGTTTTGATTTGATCGACTTTTCTATTACTAAATTAATGTTTTCATCTTTTTCTTTTTTGTTGGATGTTTTGGTAATTTTTGTTGTCATTCTTATTTATTTAATGTGAAAACAAAATTATTTTTTAATCACCCGATTCCTTTTTTTTTAATATCCATACTTGTCAAGTATGGATATATTTTTTCTTGTTTTCTAATCCTAAAAACAAAGGTAAAAAGTTTCATTAAATAAAGCATAACATTGAGATGGTATTTTACCATCTTGAATTGCTTGATAAAGGAGTCTCCAACCTAAAAAAGGTTTATCAATGACTCCAAATTTAAAATAATAATTATCAATATTTCCATCGTTGTACAATCTATAAGTAAGAATTGTCAACAGAATGATTACAATATATTTTAACATAATGTTCTTGTTTTCTTTCAAGTATAAGTATACGATTTAGTTATTATTTTTATTTTATTAATCAATTTCTTCCTCTTGTACTGGTTGAGGAGTATTTATTTTTTTTTTAATCACGTGTTTTCCTACAACGATGCTTCCTGAAAGAATTCCTACGAATGGAATGTAAGGAGTGACATATTCTAAGTTGAGTTTTACATCTTGTCGAAATGGTTTATTCTCCGCAAGTTCTTTTTCAAGAGCTGATGGATCTTCGATCATATTCAAATGTTGTAATAATTCTGAGAATTTTCCAATGATGGTGTCTGTTAACATCTCGTTTGTTTCGTTCAACTGCGCACGTTGATAATCTTTGTAGATTTTCTCGAGCGTCTTTTCTGATTCTTTCTTAATGTAAGTCACAGAATGTTTAATTTCTTTTGCATCTGCGAGTTTTAAAAGTTCCTCTCTAATGTTAGGTGTTTCCATTTATTTTAAGGTTAATTTCTTGTCTCTTTTGTTCTAAGAGTAGTCTTGCTTCTTCTTCTTCTCTCCTTTTTGCTTCTTTTTTTATTTTTTGCTTGTTTTTCTTTCTCTTCTTTATCCTTTATTCTATCAAATTGTTTTTTCATAGTCATCAGTCGTTTATTTGATTTATTTAACTTATTTTGATAAATTTGTTCTTTTCTCTCTTGCGTTAATTTGCTAACATAATTCGGTTCACTTCTAAATTCAACTCTTTTCTCACTACCATAAGAATAACCATATGATATTTCTTCATCAAGTGGACTGATACTAAAATTATAACACTTTGGACAATATAACAATGTTCCACTTTTTTTTAACACAAAAACCTTACATTTTTTACATTTATAAAATTCATTAGATGATGTAACATCTTTTAAAAATAATTTTAACAAATAATAAATCGCATCTTCATATTTACCTTTATAATACAAATTAATTTATTTTAATTGATAATCTCTTCCAATCTCTGCAAGAACAAATAAATCTTTATTTTGTCCAACGTTGGGTCCATAATCTCTATACTTTAAAATATCTTTTTCTTTATACTTATTTAAAAAATTTTCTATATCCCACATTAAAATTATTTCTTTAGTTGAAAGTTTAGTCTTGTTTATTGAATACTGTTTCACCATGTAATAAATTTCATAACATTTTAAACAACACACAGGATCATCATAATTATCAAATATATTAGTATTACTACATTTATAATACCAAATCATATTTAAATATAAATTTTTCTTTTTTAATCCATATTTTTCAACAACTTCATCTTCACTATTAAGAAATCCAGACTCGATTAACTCATCTACTAAAATGTTATGGCATATGTTTTCATACCTTCTTGATGTATTTTCATTCTTTAGTATAAAGTTATTTTTAAATGTATAACCCGATTTTAATGCTCGATAAAACAAATATATTAATCCAAGATATATAAAATCTTCTAAATCTTGTCTAGATTTTAAATTAAATTTAAAATTAAACTTTTTTTTAAAATCTATTATTCTCTTTTTTTCTTTTTCTTTTTTTTCTTCTTCTATCCTTTTTGCTTCTCTTTTTTCTTTTGACTGTCTAAGTCTCTCTTTAAAATCTTCGGATTTTGTTATTCTAAGTGTCGTTTCTTTTATTTTTTCAAATCTTTCAACTCTACTTTTCATATTAATTTCATGTATTTTTCGAAACTCGCTATTTTTCTTTTCAGTTTCTTTTTCTTCTTTTTCTTCCATTTCCTTTCTCTTTTTTTCTTTTTCTTTATATAATTTAATTTTATTGTCGAAATAAATTTCAATATTTTTTTTGACACTTTTCCATATTCTTCTATTTCTTTCATTTTCTCTTTATATTTTTCTGTTTTTTTGTATGCTTCTATCTTTTTTGTTAATAAGTTTATAAAGTTATCTTGTTCTTTGTTCATATTGATCAATCTTTTATTTTTAATAAAAAAACAGATTGATCAATTTTTATCATTCGTCTCCAAGTCAGTTCCAATTTATTTAATGGTTTTTAAATTTTTTAAATAAAGTCACCCGATTCCTTTTTTTTGCTGACTCAGCATGTCCTCTAATAAACACCTCTCTTGTGAGTTGATTCCTTTCAGCAAAACAACACCTTTGAGTGTGAAAATGAAATATTATTTTTGGCAACCAAATTTTCTTTTTTCTCAAAAATTGCAAGTCAAAAAAAACTTATTGCTGACTCAACATTGCGAAAAATGAAAAAAAATTTTTTGATGACTCGCCGTAGCAACACCATTAAGAGTAGATATAAATAAGCCGATTTTGCATCTTTTCACACCATATTACATCCACAGAAGGTACATGCCGATTTTTCACCATTCACCATTTTGCTGAGTGGGCGAAGCAAAATGGTGAATGGTGTTAAATCGGCACGTACCTTCTGTGGATGTAATATTTTGGTGTGAAAAGGTGCACAATCGGCTTATTTATATCTACTATCTATCACATGGATTCTTCTAATTCGTTTCGTCTACAACAAAAATGGTTAACATCCCGCTATGATCTTCTGGATACTGCATACTTGGAAGTGGGATGTAATTCTAACTATACTGCTGAATTGCCAACTTAATGAACTCAACTTCAAGTTGTCTTAATTCTGTTCTATAGTTTTGTGGAAACACCACGTAAATTTATTAATGCAATGCTTTCTGTCCGTAAGCCCGGACCGTCATCAGTGCAAAGCAGACTTTTCGCAATCACGTGTCTCTTTTAAATTAAAAGTGTCGTGATCAGTTGCTCGCGTCATTTGACCAAAAAACGGTCAAAGTTGCGCGCGTGCATAGACAAGAAGAACGCAATCAATTGTGCACGCTAAGGAGAGCACGCCAAGTGCAGTTCAGTGGTTTACCCTCTTGTGCCATCATTTTGTGTTTTTCAATTTCAATAGATTCTCTCATTTTGCGAGAAGACACGTATTTGTCCATCGCTAAAATGGTTACTTCATTCCATTTCATACCATGGTCAAATGTTCATGCATGATTAGCCACAGCTTATTTTTCCAGCTCGGCTTTCTTGCAATTCGTCTTGTGTTCTTTGAGACAGATTGAGAGATTTCTGCCAGTCTCCCAAATCAAAAGTACGTGGCATTCACAAGGAATGCAATATACACCAGGTTTATTTGGCCCGGGTCAAACGTCGCTCTTTTTATGTGCCGAACCAACAGCAACGTTGGAGCAACACGGAATTAAACGTCGAGCCAAACGACTCACAGAACCAATTAATTTTCTATGCTTACATGAAGTAGGGGCATTTGGGCAGGAAGATACAAAATCACGCCAGTGAATAGAAATCTTTTTTTTTCGAAAAATGGGAGACAATATAGAAAAAAACGCATAAGGCTTTTAGATTTTGGAAAGGCTGTATCTTCATCCTGCAGAAACTTGAAGCTTCATAGTTTTTTTGCTGCATTTTTGTTGTAAGTGGATTTTTATAGCCGGTGGTAAGGTTTTTATTGGTTTTCCTGAGAGTACAATGAATGAGATAGTCTTGGTATGAGTTTTACAGTAATTGCACTAGCGCTTCTTCCAGGCATGAAAAATGAAACACACTCCTCATTTTCGTTTGACTTTGATTTACTTTGAGACAAATTGCATTTCCAAACACGTAAAGATCACTTAACGGCGCATGATCAGCCTGAATTTTCGGGTAAAACTAACTAACAATAAATTAAAATAATTTATGCATTTAGTTCGGCGCTTGATAAGAGCGACGTTTGATCTGCCGTTGCTCCAATGTCGCATAATGCGACAGCACATGTCGCTCCAACTGCTTGGTGTCGCTCCAAATTGATTTTGCGGAACTAAACTGAATCAAACGTCGCTCTTGTGTCACACTTAATTCGTTTGTCAAGTTCGGCGCATGAAAAGAACGACGTTTGACCCCGGCCTTAAATTCATTAACAATGTCCTTGTGTGAACAAAGAGATCTAAACAATTTGTTTTCACTTGACTAGTATACCCTTATTCCTACCTATTTTAAAATTCTTTCAATTTTATGCAAGGCGGTACCAATGTATGGTAGGCAAACCGAAAATGCGTATTTCAATTTTCGTTTGTGATGATTTGCGAAGTTATACACTGTATTATGTATTATATAACATGTCCAGTAATAATGCCAAAATAAGTAGTTTGTCCTTCATCCTTCCGATAATTTCTCTCAATATGTTTGATCGCTGCTTGCGCAGTCTTCTCTAGCATCACCTCACGGCACGCGCATTTTATTGTAATAGTTTCCCCCCCTAGGACAGTTCACTTAAACATTTCAACAGGTGAAAAGCGACAAGCTACACCGGACCGGGTATGCTGCTCTTTCACTTCCTTTTGCAGAATCCGCCGCAGAACATCTCCTTGCGAAGCGGTTTGAAAAGTTCACTGGTACAATGTCATTCCACCGCAAGACGGTGGAACTGGAACATGAGGTTCAGGAGTCAGACTGCGAGAGGGAGTCGAAGCACGTGGCAACGTCCAAAGAACGGGAACCAGAAGTCTAAAAATAGAACAACATCAGGGCACGAGAACCGTTCAGGTGGTTTTGCTGTTACAAAGAATACAAAGGTGATTATGCAAGTTGGCGACATACCTCATATTATCATCATTATTTTCGAGACAAGATTTGTCTGGAAAATCACCCGGTTGGAACTTATGACACAAAATAAGGATACCAACCAGAAGGGACACTCCTTTGATGTTAGGCCGTCGCGCCGACAAGACCACTATTACGAGTTCCTGAGTGAAAAATCCAGAGTTAAAGATAGCTGTAATTTATTGTGTGCTTGTTTCACATGTTATTAACTAAAGCCCGTTTTTCACAATTCGATTAGGCAAAATTTTCTGAGCGGAAAATAAATTTTAAAAACTGGTTGGCTAGTAATACCTTTCGCCGCGAAGCGAACCAATCACGTTGCTAGATTTATTTTCTGCACGAAAAATTCCACCTAGTGGAAAACAGGCTTAAAGATTGACCAAACGTAGAGGCTGTTTAAATGAGTCGGGCTGACTTGGTTTCTTTCGCATCTTATTTAAAGCCATCTTCCACCGCGGTCGTATCGCCCGCATGAGGTGCTGCGCCCAGGTTCAAACATGCTCTGTTCTTGTCTGTCTGTCCGCGCTTGGTCTTGCGTGCACGCCAGGAAACTTAAAAGTAATTCAACTTTCTCCTCGTGTAGGCAAGATCAAGAGCGGACAATCATCAACAGATCATGTTTAAAACTGGACGCTTCGCACACGCGGGCGAAACTGCCGTAATGGAAAATGACCTTTACTTCAAAACCTGTGTAATATAAGATTAGACAGAACATTCGGTTTGTAATAGGTGCAAGCCTGCCTTAAACTTGATTCAAATACCCTTTTAATGTCCAGGTTAACCGCGCTAGCCCGGCCTATGTAACCTTCCCCCCCTAATTTTGCAACCCAGAAACGAACCGCTTGCATATATTTTCAGTCGTCAACAAAGTCATCAAAGTTGTTAAGTGGTTATCTTTGGAAAAAGGGTGCTCTTTTTAAACAGTGGAAACAACGAAATTTTGTGCTAGACACAGAGAAAAATCAGGTATGCCCTGATATTTTGTATTATTACCATTGAAGGTATGAGGAGGTGAACATTAGGTCATTAAGGGTACTACTTCTATCTTCATTAGTAGAAGAAAGCTTTGACACTTTGCCTTCAATCATTGAACTAAAAACACCTGGAACGCTACCTCTGGCCGGAAACTTGAAGCCAAATTTATGAAGTCATGCCCAGTCTTTTCACGCAACAGAAAAACACGGCTTTTTTAAATTTCGAAAAATTTGAGTCAAGATGCACAAAAACATCGTTTTAAAAGACGTAAACTGCATATGCCACAATATTTTTACGATTAGAACCTCTTTGAGAGCTCTAGAGTTGATTTTTTTCAATAACTTCTATAAAATTCAAAGTTAAACTTCTCTTTTTTAAGAAAAACGTAGGGCAAAGAATGGAGCTTGCCGTGTGATCATAAGTATTTGTATGAATTTCCTTAGATTGCTCATTCGTTTTCCAAAATAATTCTTCTGACAGTTGGAAAAGATGTTTTTCCAAAAGTAAGCTACCAACGACTGTTCAATCCAGTTTTGTAGTGGATTATTTAACACTACGTGTCAAAGTTTCTTTCTTCGTATTCCCGCTCTTGTAATGGTCTCGCGAGAAAGTTTTGCAACGTAAACACGCGTGTCTGGAGGTAAAACTCGGGTGTTTGGAGGTAAAATTTGGCTTCAACCGATCATAGGCAGCTCCTAATGGAGGTAGCATTCCAGGTGTTTTGAGTTCACTGGCCACGAAGGACGAAGCACGTGCTCGATGGCAATTTAACGAAAACGGGGGTGCGTGCTCATGCATTTGCTCTAAATTTTAATAGAAAATAGACATGAAAAATACCTGGTACACCCCCCAGAAAGTTTACACTATGACTGTATGTCTAGTGCTAATGCAGACAAAAAATTCACGGTCATGCTTGACTATTTACCTTTTTCAACTCTCCATCATCCATTGATCTTAATATCTGAATTTTCTCTCGATGTTTCACAGATTTCTTCAGCTCCAGTTCAAGAATATTGATGATCTCATCATTTCTACATTCTAATTTGCTCTCTTTTCGGACATCGACGTTACACGTCAGCAATGTTCGAACAATCTCGGTGTGACCTTTTGAACATGCTTTACTTAGAAGAGAACTGTCATAACCGTCGCGTTTATGGACGTTTTTTACAATTTCACTTCTAACAAGATAGTCAACAAATAACTTTTCGCCCTTTACACAAGCCAAACATAGAAGGGAATATTCAAAATGTTTATCTTCATTTTTTCCATCAGCTCCGTGTTCAATCAAATGCTTGGCAACCTCAAAAGAACCATAGACCATAGCAACGTGAAGAGGAGTTCCATTCTTCTCAGATTTCCTATTTACATCAGCATCATGTTCAACCAAATATTTGACAATTTCAAAAGAATCCCGTTCTACAGCAACATGAAGCGCAGTTGCTTTCCACCCGTTTTCATGATTTACATCAGCACCATGCTCAACAAAATATTTGACAATTTCTAAAGAGCCACTTTCTACAGCAACATGAAGCGCAGTTGCTTTCCACCCGTTTTCATGATTTACATCTGCACCATGTTCAACTAAATACTTGACAATTTCTAAAGAGCCACGTTCTACAGCAACATGAAGTGCAGTT
>JAOBYK010396791.1:0-15746 GCA_025434845.1 Phenganax subtilis
AACCGCAACGCGAAATTTGTACATTTCACGTCGGTCGCGTGAAGCGAGGACGTCAATTTGGGGGTTGTTTTGACTTGCGCATGCGCATTGTGATCAACTTGCCTGTCTGCCGTTGCCGTCGTCGTTGCCGTTGTGCTTTCGGAAACTCTCTAATGGTCCCGCTGCGCGAGCGTTGTAGGGGGGTCCGGCGGTATTCTTCCCCGGAGAAATTTGGAAATCTAGAACCTCAGCAACAGCATTTCCAGCGATTTTGAGGGCGCAACGATATCAGTAGACAAACTTTGGTAGACGCATATTTTCACTATTTTGCCTTGGTAATTCAATACCACTCTTTCATAAATGATATCCCCTTGCTCGTAATCATCAAATTCGAAGTTGGCCGTTCGTTTAATAACATTTTGTTCGCCAGTTGGTCGAACAGATAAAGGCTTTGTCAACAAAATGTCAACAGGATTCGCCGCTCTCGTTGACGCGATTGTGTATACATCAGCGAAATCACAAGTATAGTTATAAAATATGAATATAATCATACCGTCACAGTCCGTGTACTCACGCAGAAGTTTCGTGAGAAGCGTTAAACCTCCGCCTTAAAATAGCGGGACTTCGCTATTGAAAACGGTCGTTCTGGGCATGCCTTGTGTTAATTATCCAACCAAAAAGGGGAACTTCATATATAATACAGTGTTGCATGTTCCGCCGGAACTTGGGTCATCGATCACGCGAATAGCGTGAGTAAGGAATAAATGCGTGGATATTAGGTAATCTAAGATTCAGTTGCTAGGTAACACTGAGCAGACTGCAAACTTGCGTAATTTTTAAAAGATTTATGAATAAAAGCACTGAAAAATGATGAAAATTAATATTTGTAGATTCAGAATAAGCAAAACTGTGAATTTTGGTTTAGTTTAAAACATATTCTCATTTTTGTGGAAAGTTTTAGTCCCGCCGGGCGGGACGGTGGGACCACTGACCACGCCACTGCTATCAGCTCAAAAAATTTCGGTTGCGCTTGCACTGGTCGAAGACTGACAGTTGTTAAGTTTGTTTTCATGTATCTCAATTCATCGGCGATCTTGTCTGATCCCCTTGGTGACCAATCATATGCGTCAAGAAATGTTTCACTTAGACCAGAGAAGAAGATTATGGAGAAGAAAAAAGTTTTCTTTTTAACTCTTTCATGATCTCTCCCTGTATGGCGAGTAGAATTTGTCTGGGCTTAGCTGGAGTAAAATAATAAAATGCACGCTGTGCTATGAAGAGTTAAACTTGATCAAGAACGAAAGTTTCTGTTTCGTCGCTTTTTGTCCAATTTTGCGATAGTTAAAAAAACCACTATCCACTGGATAGCGCTATTCATCATTCGTACAACTGGCCTGTGATTACAAGTGCAGTCAGGTGTGCAGTGCATGCCGGGCGATTTCGCTCGCTGTCTGCTATATAACTATTGATATTCTACCCCAACATTTAACGCTTTCAGCATTGCCGATATCTTACCCATTTCAACTCGCCTCTTCGGTTTGAGTTTTCCCCCGGGGTTTCGGCTTCGCATGCACGCAAAGAAATATTTTCCTTTACAGGCGCTTGACTCATGCAATTACTGTTGCGTATTGGGAACTACGGCGCATGTTCAGCAATAGACGGTCCACCCGCCTGGGGACGCAATGAAATTCCGTGATGTGATCTGACCGTGAGCAAAAAGACTGGAACGATGAATAGAATTTAAATCCATGTTTCTGTATTTAATCACTTGTCTCTTTCTTTTGCCCTTATGAAATCAGTCAAAACTGCGTAAATATGTTTGGTAACGAGAAGGACAAGTCCGTTGCCAATTTGGGAAAAATACGATGAACGTCGTGAGCTGTCAACTATTTTCGGCGAAATATGGATTATTACTTGACAACTAGTCCCAGTCTTTCTCCGTGATTTCAGATCAACCTGGTTAGAAACATGTTCCGGCGTTAAAAGTGCCCCATGAGAAAGGTGTTCTCACCGAAAGGACAACTAAATCAGCAAACATTTCGTCTCTTGTTTAGATTGAAGTGATACGAAGATGTTTCTGAAACTCATTCTTGTACTGTGTGCTTCTTATGTACCTTTCACATGTTCTGGACGTGCAGGCCATCACTGTTTTCCAACCAACGACATAATCAATAATGTATGTTATCTTTAGTAAAACGACATTTTTTATATTGCTTAGTTCTTCGTTTGCAGTCCATTATCGCGTAGTAACTTTCGGACGACGAAAGTCGGTGATAATGCCTGTACGCATTGTGTACGCATCAAGCACAAAACGATTTCGACGTCCCTCAGCCGCTGCGCTACGATCGTCATGGGTATTCCCAAAATTACGAGTTTCAAACACAGCACTTTTTAACTTTTTTCGCTTTTCTGGCTTTTATTAACCGTAAATTTTTACTGCTGTTTGTACAAATATTACTGAATAGCAAAATAAAGATCGTGCTACGCGCCTCGGCTTCGACATTCCGTTTTCACTGTGGCAGGTTCTACCAAGGACTGCATTATATTTGTTGTGCTATCTAGTGGATGCCAACTATTGTCAGATTAGTCAGTTATTTCCCGTTGGGTCAAGTTTACAGCCGCAAGAATCGGGCGTGCATTGAGACGCTGAAAAACTTGACAAACATAACCATTTGCTGAACAGTGCTATCCGGCCGTCTTAGAACCGATTCCTGGTTTTCATTATTTAATCTAACAGTACTATGAAGTCAATTTCACAGTCAGATGCGTAACGCCGTGCGGCCACGCTTAAAAGGTGGGTGTCAGTGATTGGTGCATATGTGCCACTTTCCAATGGGTTTCTGGTGTAAGCCAACTATTAAAACATGGAAATTGATCGATGATGTAAAAAGCGTTTTTTATTTCGGCTTTTGAGATTGATTCCTTCGTCATCTCGTTTTGTAGGACAGAAAATGGCGATATTCATCGCCAGAAAGCAACACGATTGGTAATTTTTTCATTTGTTACTTTTATACCAAGGTCAGGGATTGTACATGTGAGTTACACATGAGTTCTCCTTTGTTTTGTGTCCGTCGTCTTTGATTGCCTGCGAATCAATAAGTATGAAAATTTTGATCTATGAAAACTCAGTGAAATTCATCTTTAGCGATCAATCTGTGACTCATTTGTTGTGAAAATATGTGTAAAGTATTAAACCCTGAAATAGGTACTGGAGCCTTGACTGAAACAAGATGACAATGAATTAAAGTAAGTTTTCTCTCAATGTACAACCTTTATTATAGGTCTTTTCAACGCTGAAGTAGAGGCTGGAATCAATAAACAAATCAATGCCGAATTGTCTGCTTCCTATGCATATCTATCCATGGTAGGTGTAGCTGATTCCAGTAGATTCATGAGCAAGACTATTAACTAAATACAATAAGTCCGCATTGTAACATTGTTTGGTCAAGTGTGTTCGTTAGAGCCAATCTACTTTGTTACATCCACCGGTGTGAAAAAGGTCGCTTGAGTTGTAGTAAACTTTGAAAATGTGTGATTGTGAGGAAAGTAAGCATGTTCAGCAGAAATCAAAATATCTTGAGAGGCGTTCACTCCAGGTCAAGGAGGTGGCTGCCCCATTTACTGTGCGGAGTACTCTGGATTTCTCGAACACTAATGGAGTGACATAGAACAGTGTCATGTGATTTTTCCGAACTGCTCTGATTACACCTGGTTTGAAGTAGGTGCAGCTGGAACACAACATGTGACACTGCCCATTATCACGTGATTGAAAATGATTAATACTGATAATGTGCATTATTATACACCACACAGGGTGTTATGTTAAAGGAGTTAATCGTTATATATCGATGTTTTTCGACATTTCAATATGTGAATGTCAGGGTTAGGCAAGACCAAGAAGTAAAACGTCTGGAAAGTCCATTTAAATAAGACAAGACAGAATGATTAACGAAATATACAGTAATGCATGGTTTGACGCATATGTAATGATCAAAACATCGTTCCAGAATAGGCGTGCGCACTCCATTACTTATCCCTCCAGAACACTGTTCACTACGTTCTAGAACATTAAATGGAGCACGCCCTGTGCAAAGGGCTACCTATTGCTACGTGATTCGGTAGAAGAGCTATACTTACGTACGTAGGTTTCGTGAAAATGGAGGAAACAAGAAAATTTTTAAAATTTTCTGTTTTGTAGTCATATCATTTTGAACAAAATGAGATTTACATGCCTGGTTTCAGCAAATTCTTCAAGAAAATGTCTGAGGAGGAACATGAGCATGCGCAAATGGTAAGATTACTTTGTTCGATCAATAGTCGGTGAAAAAGGAAGAAGAAAATGTTTCCAATAGACAAAACTAGATACTTATCAATGATTACTACCGACAATGCCATTTAAATCGGCAAAACATCGCCATATCACAATGGCTTTTGATCTATTATGTCCCTAGCATGGTCCACTGTTTCATTCTTCATTTCAATCTTTTTATTAAAGTTCATGAAATACCAAAACAAACGAGGTGGTCGAATTCGTCTTCACAACATTCCTGTAAGTAAATAGATATGAAAATAATTAACTTAAGATTTTGTGGAAACAACACTTGAATTTATTTATGCATGAATAAATTTACGTTGTGTTTCCAGAAAATCGTATATTTGTTGTCAATCATCATGCAAACATTCAAGGAAAATGTGTTAGTAACAGTCACTAAATCGTATGAGTAATTATCTAAGGTTAAGAAGTTACGTTAGTTTCTTTTTGCCAATGAAACTTTCTGCTATTCCAGATAAGTTTTATCGAAAAGTACAAAAAATTAATAAAGAAGTAATTTGAAAAGTATCGCGTAGCTCTAACTATGCCTACAAATCATTGCAAAATGGAACCACCATTTGTTAGAGTGTGAATAATTGAGTGCTGAGTACAAATTTTTGAAAATTTGCGTTGCATGACCAGTGAAAATAGGTCATGGCTTAAAGATTTCGTCGTAAGATGAAGTGGATAGAGTAACGATGTTAGCATGTGAAATACTACAATTATACTGCACGTCATGCTGAAATAAGTTATGTTCATTTAGGTACCCTGCGATGATGGAGATTGGGGCAATGGAACAACCGCTATGAAAGCAGCTTTGAAATTGGAAAAGCACATCAACTCTCTGCTTTTAGAGCTTCACAGCATTG
This sequence comes from Phenganax subtilis, assembly GCA_025434845.1. Taxonomy (NCBI): domain Eukaryota; kingdom Metazoa; phylum Cnidaria; class Anthozoa; order Malacalcyonacea; family Clavulariidae; genus Phenganax; species Phenganax subtilis. Next base: position 5,161 of record JAOBYK010396791.1, read on the forward strand.
GAGATAAGAATAGCGAACATCAGGTTAGGAAAGCTGATTTCTTTTGTTGAAGTTTGTACGTTGATTAATCATTTCGTTATTAGGCAACGAAAATGTTCATACCGGCCAGGAGCGGCGCCAGCAACTTGAAAGCGGAGAGGGGGGGCTTCGAGCGGCAAAGGCACGAGCCGTCGCTAGGGGGGGCTGTTAGCATGCTCCCCCGGAAAATTTTTAAAATTTAGAGACCCCGAAACACGATTTTAGACATTTTAGCGGGTGAATCCTAATCGAAACGTTTCGCTGTCTGTACCATAGTCCGTATCCCCCAATATGTTTCTCATCGGATTTAAACGAATAAAAAAGCGACTTTGGAGGGAACTGGGGGGGGGGGTTGTCCCCCTAGTCCCCCGCTTGGCGCCGCCTCTGATATCAGCTAATTTAGTTAAGTTTTGTTTTAGTTTCTTGATTTCTTGGAGTCAAATTTCCTGGGTGAACAAGTGGAAAGCATCAAAGAGTTGGCCAACTATGTTAACATTCTGAATAGGCTTGGTAAACATGATGGCAGCTTGGGAGAATACCAGTTTGATAAACTGACTCTCGGTGGTGGTAAAGACTAACTGGCTGTTTTGTATCTTGGAAACGCATTTTTCGCTGGGCATATAATCGAAATTTTTTCCAAGTAACGGGATAATAGTAAGACAGTGAGCTTTGAAACTCTGTATAAGCGCAATATCTGTCAACTAGTTTACATAACTAACTAGCATACCTGAAGGCTTCTAGTGATTGCCTGCATAAGACTATTTAAACTCTTCTGCGTATAGCAAGTTCTACAGTATATCTGGTGAAACTGTTGAGGCGTGTGTACACCATCATAGGTGCTTGAAAGTTATAATCATTGTAATTTAGTAATGTTCATCGCTTGTACGGAGGTTTGGTTAAATGAACTTTAAATTTAGAATAGTTTATTCACTTATGGCAACGCTCGTGTATAAGTGATGCATGAAATGCTTAAGCACGGTATTGTGCATGACAAAAATGTTATTTGTATAATTGCGTGCTATTCTATTCGTCAACACGTGACATACTGTTGTACCTTTTATTATCATATCGTTTGTTGTTCGAACCTCCTGATTCTCCAGTCTTACATATCTAATCATGAAGTTATTTCTATTCATCCACTATACCAACTTAACACAGCGTCATTGTTCATGTACAATATTAAAGTTGTGTTATTAGAACTCTTTGTTATCGTTTTATGTCAAGCAACTCTGTCGCACTCGAACCACTTTACCCAAATGTCATCCTACAGAAACTTGTAGCGCTATCTGTTGTTTTGCCGTCCTTGAGATTACAAGGACAAGTTTCTATGGCGTTGAAATCCTACCAAAAATCAAACTCACTCCACAGGATTTGTTTTCACGCGTAAGCATTGAAGTCTGGTGTACAAGTTTCGAATAATTTCGTCAAAATTAATGTTTTCTTTGCAACTTTGATGTTTCGTACCAAATGTTAAGGTCATTTTACACGGTGCAATATTTTCTTGCAACTTGCAATGCAATGAAAAATTGCATTGCAAGTTGCGTGGAAAGTTGAACCGGCTTCTGCTTTCCGCAATGTGGCGAGACAAGTTGCAGCGTCTAACATCTCCATCTGCAACTTGTCTCGCAATATTCACGAAATTGGCCAATCAGAAAGCAGAATAGCCTGCGTTCAGGATAAATCAGTATACCCTTTGTAGCACTCCTTTCAGCCGCCACCTTTAACGAATCATAGCAGGTCGCCAGCCGGTCTGAAATGTCACCGCGACTTGCAAAATTTATTTTTGAAAACATTGCATTGCAAGTTGCAAGAAAAAATTGTACCGTGTAACATGGCCTTTATGTTCACTATTTATGTCTAAACATCGAAGCATACACTAATTCCTCTAAAATCTGTTGTTTCACGATTTCTGAAAGGTGCCATGGAAAATGCCTTTCTCGATTTCAAACTTCAAGTTTTGATTTGAATTTCAAGGTAGAATTCTCAAGGTCAGGGTCACGCGCGACGCAAAAAGCCTGCGAGATCACCATGGAGATCACGCACATGCGCATTTTGTGGCATTGGTGCGGTTCATTTCTCACGTGTTTCAGCTGTTTTTCGAAAGCCAGTTGGATCGTTGAAAAGATGAATATTCAAAGGCAAACCTTGCGACAAGTTGCACAGCAAATGCTGTGTATGGCCAACGATGATGGTATGGATAAACTTACTTAATTTTATGCGTAAAGGTGTCTAAAATAAAACAAATTCTGAAAATAGACATCTTGAATTCTTGTTTGTGTCAGTTGTGGGATGGACCATGGCTTTAGAACAATGATAGTTTTTCACAAGCGTATCAAGATCATATCAGTATATCAAGAACTTATCAATATCAAAAACATAAGATGTCTATTATCGGAATTTGTTTTACTTTAGACATCTTTACGCATAAAATTAAGTAGGTCTATCCATACCATCATCGTTGGCCATTCACAGCATTTGCTGCGCAACTCGTCGCAAGGTTTGCCTTTGAATATTCATATATTTTCAACGATCCAACTGGCTTTCGAAAAACAGCTGAAACACCTGAGAAATGAACCGCACCAATGCCACAGAAATGCTCATGTGCGTGATCTCGCAGGCTTTCTATCTTGAAGTTCAAATCAAAACTTGAAGTTTGAAATCGAGAAAGGCATTTTTCATGGCACCTTTTACAAATTGCGAAACAACAGATTTTAGAGGAATTAGTTTATGCTTCGATGTTTAGACATAAATAGTGAACATGACATTTGGTACGAAACATCAAAGTTGTGAAGAAAACATTAATTTTGACGCAATTATTCGAAACTTGTACACCAGACTTCAATGCTTACGCGTGAAAACAAATCCTGTGGAATAGGTTTGATATTTGGCGGTATTTGAACGCCATAGTTTCGTTGTCAATAAAATTTTCGTATAAAACGTCTTGGTAAATAAACATCACTTTCCAAATAATTATTAATTATAATGGCACTATTGAACAGCACAAACCAGTTATGTAATACACAGAGAAATGCAAGGCGGCGGGTTGCACACATGCTCACGTATTCTTTCAAAATCCGAAACTATCGTGCCCTCAAAAGTACTGCCTCCCCAGGCTTTGTAAAAGTATGCCAGATTCACTGAATAAGCTAAACACCTTCACTAGTACCAACAAGAAAACAAAAAACCAAAACAAGGAAAACAAAGGGCCTTTGAATACAGAGTTTGGCATATTTATTCAGCGAATCTGGCAATGCCAGACCTCTCTATTGCGTAAGAGCTGGGGTTCTGTTATTCTATTTCTATTTGTTGGTTGGGTATTTTGGCAACCAGATGACAAAGAGTGAGCCATTTGACTGATTTCCATTAACATCATGGTAAAATAACGAGTCAATGTATTTTTAATATCACCTCATGGAGTAGAATCGCTATTTATTTTCAAATAGTAGCAAACGAAAATGGCGGCTTCGTGCCCGGCCCGCCTCAGATCGACCCACTGTCGCAACTCTCACGCTCTAGAGGGCTCTAGGCGACCTTACTCGGAATTCTACAGTATGCCGATTTTAAGGCGATAATGCAAATGTGGGCAAAATGGTACTATCATGTGATACTTGTAGGACCCATTGCTTTGCATTTCATCATACGTAGTTTACTGCAGTTTGGGCGTGATAGCAGATCTCAAGTCTGATCGTTAAATTAAAGTTCAACTTCAGGGATGCTTTTATCTGATTTACCTGTTACAACTTTTCGCGAAGAAAGAATTTCCCAATTCGTCGTACTGTAAATTAGTAGCTCCAAACCCAAAAATTGTATTCGCTAGGTCATTTGACAACGAGAGGACATGTGATAGTTGCGACTTATTGACCGAGGCGCAGGCAGCGGTTTCCTTTGTTTTTCGAGGAGGATATATTCGAAAATTCATAAACTGAGCCTTACTTTTAGACAGGGGAATATTTTCCCCTCTAAAAACAAAGGAAACCGCTCATACCGCTGCATGTGAAAAATAACATCTTTTAGTCGCCTGAGAGGTAGGCTACTTCGTTTGTTTCTTCCAAGAGTTCTTTATCTCAGAGCCAGTGTGGTACAATGGCGAAGCCAGAGTCTAATTTTTCATTCGGGGGGGAAGTGAACAGAGGGAATGAGAATTATAAATTCATTCATTGCTGCCGTAGGCAGCTGCCTATTCTTGACGATGTGTTTTTCCCGTACCAGTTCTTCCGGCCGAACTATGTAGTAGAATATGTAGCGGCAAACGAAAACTCGATTTGCAATATTTGTACGGATGGACAAATTTATGACTTTTTTGACGTCACAGATGTTTTTAAAAACGACATACTCCAGATCGCGATTTGACTATCCGAACGCCCTGGTTGAGACTCGCGAGCACCACCATGAGCGATTACAAACGATAGTAAGTTCTAGTCGTGTTATCTTCTTTCCAAATGAATAGACCAGCCGTCACACTGGAACGCTACCTCAATAAGGACTTGCCTATAATCGGATGAAGCCAAATTTTACCCCCAGACACGTGTATTTACGTTGCGAGACATTCTCACGAGACCATTTCAAGAGCGGGAATGCGAAGAAAAATTTTTAATGTTTATATTTCCAGTCATGTTCTGTTAAATAATTCACTAAAAAACTGAATTGAACTGGCGTCGGTAGCTTACTTTTGGGACAGCAACTTATTCCAACTTTCAGAAGAATTATTTTGGAAATCGAATGAGCAATCTAAGGAAATTCATACGAACACTTATGATCACGCAGCAAGCACCACTCCTCTACGTTTTTCTTAAAAAAAGAGAAGTTAAAGTTTGAATTTTATAAAAGGTATTGAAAAATAATCAACTCCAGTGTTTTCAAAGAAGTTCTAATCGTAAAAATATTTTGGCATATGCACTTTACATCTTTTAAAACGATGTATTAGAGCATCTTGACTCAAATTTTTCGAAATTAAGAAAGCCGCGTTTTTTTGTTATGTGAAAAGACTGGGCATGACTTCACGAATTTGGCTTCAAATTTCCGGCCGGAGGCAGTGTTCCAGGTGTTTTTAGTTCAATGCCGTCACATGACCTATTTGTTGGAAAAATAATAATAAAAAAGTAATACCTTGAAACCTGAATACCTTAAAACGAAACCAGTGTGACCAGACGTGGTAATTTTAATTATTTTTGGTAATTTGTGGTAATTTCTTGGATGATTGTGGTACAGTTGAACCTCTAATTAGCGGACAGCAACGGGGAACACTCCCAGTGTCTGTTAATTAGAGGTGTCCCTTGGATAGAAGTCAAGTTAAATATTAATCTTGATGAACATCATAACAACTTGTCAAAATGATTTTATATTTGCCATTCTAGTTGTAGTATTTACACAAAATATGAAATAATGCTAGTTTGCATTAGGTGATGGAGTTTAGGTTCACTCAAATGGTCAACTGCTGTGGACATATGGTTCGCTAGTTCCTTGTCACAGTAATACAAACTTTGCGATGGCTTCAGCAGTTTGTATACGATAAAGCGCAGATTAAATGTTAGCTAAGCATGTAACGTTGCGTGCAAAATTTGTTGTAGGAAAAAAACATTGAAAGGGACAAAGAGAAGTTATCACAATCGATTAGATTGGACTATGGCCTAGGCAATCTCGTACCCAGAGCCCGCGATCCTCTGGGCGAGGGATCGTTAGGGACGATCCCTGGCCCAGAGGATCGCGGGTCTGGGTACGAGATTGTGGCCTAGGTCAAACGTCGTTCTTCTCATGCCCCGAACCTAATGTAAATGAGCTTAGACAAAGACTTTCGGTCATTGCATTACGTTCGGCCGTTCGGCGCATGAGAAGAGCGACGTTTGACCTAGGCGTAAAAGTGTTTAATATCATCGAAAGAAGTTGCTACAATCGGACTTGCCAGTCTAACTCTCCAGTCCAGTCCAGTCCAGTCCATGTTTTATACAAGGCCTATTTAATACGATATGGCGACACAACAAATACGGCTGTAATTGGTTTTCATGACAGTAATGATTTCGGTGTCCGGTTTTTAGAGGTAATTCTTCATGTTTGTATCGTGAAGTGTCTGCGTCCGTTGTACAGATGTGTCCTTTGGATAGAGGAATAAGATGAAGGAATACAATTGGGTGTTGTTTGGGAACTGCGATAAATGTCCGTTTTTTAGAGGTATTCGCTGGATGGAGTGTCCGCTAATCAGACGTTCGACTGTAATTGGAAATTTGTAGTAATCACCACCGTAATTTTTCTTAAAATTGTTGTAATTATGGAGCCGAATATTTCGAAGTGTAATTGTAATTTGTGGTAATTAATTGAGATTCTGGAATAAAGCAAATAGCAACATTATATGTCCCCAGTTTTTTCGCAATTTTACTTTTCAGTTATGACAAGGAGCCAGTTGCTCAAAAGTGAGAGTTTAGCATTACCCGCTTTTGAACGACCAGCCACAGAGGCCCGTTTCTGCCTCACTGAGAGAATACCACATTTTGGAAGAATGGGACAAGACCATGAGGACAGGACGAGGACAGGACACAAGTTCTTTCGGTGATTCCGATTCCGGGCTCTACTATACTTATTTGTGTTTGTGATCTACTTGAGTTTAAATCAATATGGAAATCAATAAGTGATGTTAGAAGATCATCAGAGACAACACTCGGATGAGATGTGATGAGACTGACTCTGAAGCAGAGGGTGCGGCGGGCGAAGATGCCGAAGTGGAAGACGTATTCATCAATGTCACATCAATGTGTCCTGTAGTGGTCCTGTGTCCTTAGTTATTCCATTTTCCATAGCAAAGCCCTTTTAGTAGGGTATTAACCTACTTGCACGGTTAATTAAAAAAAAAAAATTAAAAAAATTAATTTTCGAATAAGGATTAGGATTGACAGGGGTAATATGGGATAAGAGTGTGCATGGGGTTTTTAGCCTCATGTGGTAATTTTTGTCACCTGATATGGTAATTGCCCTTGCGAAAACCTGGTCACACTTGAAATACCTTGAAACGTAATACCACGTAATACCTTGGCGAACTTTGAAGTTTGAACATCAAATCGTGTGTTCTCAACGGCAGTGGTCTGTTAGAATACAAGCGTATATTTGTGCTCATTTCTTATCCTACAATTGAACAAATAGGTAAGCAATTTTGTTTTAATATATTCAATGTGCAATAGGGTGCAACTCGACGTTTTTTTGGTCAGTAGTATCGCTAAATATTTTTCATATCTCCTGACTTCCATGAGATCAACACCATCAGTCTTCTTATCATTTGTAGAACGGCTCTTATTCGTCTTTTTATTGATCTTGTCTATATTTAGTAAAACTGGTATTGTATAATATTGAGGCCCGGTTCAAACGTCAAACTTTTCATGTGCCGAATCGAATGCAAATGAGCCTAAACAAAGACTTGTGCTCATTTGCATACGATTCGGCACATGAAAAGTTCGACGTTTGAACCGGGCCTGCGTAGGAAAAAAATACACACTCTGGCATACCAAGTCTCCTTTGAGTTAGATAAGGGTGCCAAACGGCATTGTATGGCTTCTTTTACATGTTGAAATATCATTAGATTTCGTAATAGTGAGGGGAGTTTGGATTGGAAAGGTCGCTGAAGCATATTCTTAAAATAGCAAGTATAGCTGTGCAAAATTGAAACTTGTGGTTGTGGGCGCGCTGGGACAAGCAAAGTAATGTTTGCCGATGGACGTTTAATTCCCATCAGTGAAAACGATGACCTCTCTACAATTTATTGTATTTTACAACACTACGGACACAGCACCTTTCGTTTGCCACAGTATGTATGTCAAACATGCGCAGAACATAAAATGTCGCTCACGCAAACTCACGGTGCTACAAACGCATTGCTATTAAATTAGGAAAATTTAATTTTTGCGTGTAACTTGCCCGTACGGAGGCTGTATTTCTATTGCGCACCGATACCGCCTATCATATATCATATTATATCAGTTTACGTCGGTTTTTCCCGCGCGTGAGAGCACACGTGCAGACCAGCAAGTTTCAAATTGCGAACAGAAATCAACTGATTGACCGTGAGAGAAACTTTCGTCAGTCAATGATAAGACGATTATGATTAGTCACGAAACAATGATTAATCATGGTTTAGGCCAGTGCCTTCACACATTTGAAGATTTTTTACGAAAGAAGATAAGCCAGCTACTGCAGTTAATTTTGGGCTTTCAACTGAGAATGCAGTGGAAATTTTTATTCTCCAAATTGGTTGGTTGCGTTAGGCGAAGCCTCATGTCAGTGGCTACTCTCAAGTATGTGTTAGTAAGGAAGGAATTTTTACGTAATTCAAGGTCAGCTGCACTAATCAGTGATGACCACGATACATAAGAGGTGTAACGCGCATTTTATGCAGAAATATGCAGTTTACTGGCTGCTTTGTTTTAATATGTTTTAATTATGTATTGTATGTTAGTATTTTAATATTTTGTAATTGTAATATGTGTACCTGATGAGTTTACCGTGACTAAATAAAGTTCAAGTTCAAGTTCAAGACACGTAGTTTAAAAACTTCAAAGATTACGACGTGAGTACCACTGTCCTCCCTACACTGTGACCACGATGAAGTAATGTGCTAAAACAAGCATGAACGATAATTATATTATCTATCATATACTAACCATCATTATAATAATTTTTTGTGGGTAGCCGCTGTGCGGCTAACCACTATGTTACCCAGTTGAAGCTGTTCGGTTTCTTCGTTCATGCAATGTCATGACATCTTCGGTAATCGTCGACTCTACGAACGGATTACGATACCGCGTTCGTCATAACTTTCGGAGATTGTCGTACGCACTCGCTCACTGATACTATATAGCTTATTTACAACGAGAAATGGTCAAGTATTTGGACACATTTTTGCAAATTTTGTCCTGTTAAACGAAAGGTGAGTGCTATGCTGTCGCTGTGCTATTGCTTTTGGTTTGTTTTTGGGCCATTTTATGTTTTAATCGGTTATTCTCGTCTCTGCTCGAACATATTTTTCGATAAATGGAAATTCTAACAGCGTATTTTTTGTGTTCATTATCGCTTTATTTTTTTATATGTCAGCAACAGTAATGAAAGTTACCACTCTATATCTACGATTATGTCAGCGTTTGCTTGCTGAGCACTTGGATAAAAATTCGAAACCAAGTCGACAAGAAGACCACAGTAATGAAACTACTGACATCGTTGACCCTCTGACGTTGTCTGGTATTCACCGAGTATTCACTGTCCACATACGGAATAGTGAACTGTTTATTGGAGTCAAAGATATTAACAAACACCGAGGTCTCTTTATTAAACAAAGCAATATTAAACAACTTGACTCGTTCATTCAACATGAAAGCAACAAATTGACACAGTATTTTGGTACGTTTTTGTCAGTGGCAAGTAATGGCATTCATTGTTAGAGTAACAGATTCTTAGACTACTGGACTTTACAAGAAAGCTGCGTATTCTTGATGGATCTATTTGATATGGGACTAGCATCTTCCAATTAATGGTGGTACAGGTATTGGGAAGGAGCCCTTTAAACACACTCTGTACTCTTACTGGGTGTGTATGATCTTGTACTGTTGCCTTTGACTAGATAATGACGATACAGTTATTGTGAATAAACCTTACAATAAGCCTTACCAATATGCTGTGTACACTGACTGGATTTCTTCTGATTAATTAACAGTGATAACATATTGTCAATGAATCTAATCAGTGTGCATTCATACTCAATTGATGAACATAGTCAGTCGATAAGATTGATAAGATTGTAGAATTTACTACATCATGCCTCCGATGGTTCTTAAGAATAAAGGTATTTTATGCTGAAAAGTTAAAGATTGAAGTATGGAAACAGGCTTTGAATTGATGATTTATGGTGACATTGATTGAACTTCGAACAGTTGGCTGCATCATACTTGACTTACTCTGTCGAACGATACTATTACAGATGTTGTTGTTTAACATCATGTGACAAAAAACGTGCTTGTTTTTGCTGATATTGAATTGATCTGCATTATTTGTGAATTCTGTTGTTTAAAATTGATGTTACCAATTGTGTAATAAAATCTACTTTGTACCACTGTTTTCAGAGTATACATCAACTAGCACTTTTTTCGGCAAGAGGTGTTGAAGTTATGTGGCATTAGAAGAGTAAAAGCAAGCATAATATTTCATCGGAATAAGCCTGTGGTTTGGCGGTGAACACAATTTGCAACAAAGCCAACTCCCATGTTAATCAGTCCGTTTGCCGGGCTAGTCAATGATATTACAATGATTATTCTGCAACCATGTGAGCACTATCCACAGTTTCAGTCAAAGGAAGTGTTGCTATGCATGATGTTCAACAGATGTTACAATTATAGTCATAAGAAAGCGGTGACTGTACGCATTATAGAGAATGCCCAGTAACATACAGTAGGCTACCCACATGTACGCTGTGCGTACCTATTTTTACTAATATTCGCCGTCCATGTTTAAACACATGCTCACCCAGTGAACTATATATAACTGGAAGGCTACCTCCCGCTAAAATTTGAAGCCGACAAAGTAAAACTAGTTCCAGTCTT
>JAOBYK010397013.1:0-15737 GCA_025434845.1 Phenganax subtilis
CCCCCCTGGCACCACCCCTGGCCTGAACTCTCGGCATATATTCAGTCCCAGGCAGGTCGCGTCGCGTCGCGACGGGGGGTTGCTGGGAACCCAAGGCCATCGCTGGATTTCTTCACCCCATCCACTCCTCACATCGACCCTTTTTCGGCGCCCAGATCCGGCCGGCTGCCTGAAGGCTATGCCGATGTCGCTCATGCGAGCGACAAGGCCCAGAACGGCCCTCAGCCTTTCAGAAGGGTCTCAGGCCATCTGGAGGCGGTGCCCCTCTTGGCCAGGTGGATGAAAAGGGCTTTCTTCCCATCCTCCTCACAAAGAACGCCAATCGTGATGAGGATCTTCTTATATCGATGTGACAAGGAATGGCTATTGTTCATTATTTATTGAAAAATACGAGGCAGTTCAAATGGGTCTCCAAATAGTGTCTATTATAAAATCTATCAGGCTAAGGGGCGCTTAATAAAAATAATAATGCCTGGACCACCGTATGGTACACATAAATGTGTACCAACCCAAGGTTTGGTACGCAAAACTGGTAAGTGGTATACATTTTCTTTCAAGCCTCTCAAACGAGCACCTTTTATTTTAAGCCATGAAGTTATCTGATTTTTCAATATTTTCATGTTGTTTGTGTATTTGGGGTGTTTTGCAGCATTTGGGCTGCAAGCATTCAGTGTGAAGCTTGTGCATGGCTGGCACTATGTCTGGAGGAGATGTTGTGTGCTGATATGCAGTGCTATGTGTGTGTTGTTTATTATTCTGCAGGAGTGGCATGAGGTCCGGTGTCTTTGGATGGATTTAGACAATCTTCTTCAAGAAGGCTGATCTGAATTTGTAATACTTGCATCGCACAGGTTCGACGGTGGCCTATGTGTGCCCCTATTTCGTCTTTTTGACTGCAAGCGTTGCACAACATAATTTCAATGAAAGCTTCAATGCAGATTGTGTTCAGCAATTGCGTGCCAGTTTCGGCCCTGAGTGAGTCATGACGCAGTTTGAACAGGCAGCTTTACTTGCCACTTCGTGGGCCAACCAGCCCACGATTTCTGCCATGGCTGTTCGGCACTCAATCGTGGTTGCGCCTCCGGCCAAGAACAAAAAAATCACAAGGAGCCACTTGGCCCAGATGTGGAGGGAATGCCTTGGTGCACTCCTGCGCATGCATGCTATGCATGGTTATGTAGGTGTGACACATTGATGGTGAATCCAAGCGTCTAAGGTGACCTTAAGGCGAATGCCGAGGTCATTGGATTGGCCTGCAAACACCTCGGGACCAGGCCAAGCCTAGCTATGATGGAGCAAGCTGCACACATGTTCTTCAGCATGAAGCTAGCAAGAGACATGGCTATTTGCAGCAACCTGGCCAAATCATAAATGGTAGTTGATCAAGTCAATCAGTGCGGTTCATTTGCTCGTGGTGCTGGTGCCAAGGTACAAGAACCAAACTGCATGCCAAGTTGGTCCTGAGGCTTGTGTTTGCCTTTGCTCGAGTGGTGAAGCTCCTGGGGTGCACTAATTTTGTCACGCCACGCCAGTGCTGAGTGAGCAACCCAGTCGTGAAGCATTAAATGCTGACACTGCAAGTGAGGCGCCCTCACTGCCCACGGTGCCCCCGCATCCGTCTAATCTATCAAATGGCTGGCCTGCCACTACCAGAAGGCAAACTGAACATGGTGTTGTATGTATGCGTGCTTGTCATTAAGCGCTGGTCTTGGTTCAGTTCAGGTAAGGGGTGTGAGAGCAGCAGCTCAGATTCCGAATCTCTGTCGGACAGTGTGGCTGAGCAAACATTCAGTGTACACAGGTTCCTTCGTAAGAATTGATTGATTTTGTTTGCCGTTTGATTCGTGGCAAGGAACCTGAATCGGCCAAATCAAACGACCTGGCCAAGTGTGGAAGCAGCAAGGGAGTGGAGAAGTCCGAGGATAGTGCGCTCGCCACCACAGCTGTGGAGGCCACAAGCTCAGGTTCCCAGGCCAAGGATGCTCCGCCTGTTGGGCTGGTGGCACAGCATGCGGCTACTGAGAATGAGGACTTGGGTAATAGGACTCCGGGCAATGAGGGCTCCCTTGCACGTTCCCCTTCCTTTGCAACCACGGTCCAGCTGGGTTCAATTTGGTCAGGCACCGGGGCAAAGTATCAAGCGCTTTTGCCATGCTTGTTTGCTTTGACTTTTTTGGGTGTAGGTGTGAATATGTGTGAGTACATCTGCACACACGCACACACACACTGATCTGTCAGATTCGCCTTTGCCAACACCTTCGCCCTTGAATGCTGCGCCTCTGGCCGCTACACCAGAACCTGTTGCCAAGCCTGAGACCCGAATCCGTCACTCAGATAATTTTTTCACTGGTTGAGTCTGGCATGTGTGAGCTGGGAAAAGCTAAATCTCCTGTGTCTCTTTGCATGGCATCAGGTGCTGAATTGTTCAAGGAGTTGTGTGAGCTCGAAGCTTTGCTCCAGAAGAGTGCACAGGCGAAGGCTGAGGCCGTGAACCAGGGATCGAGGCAAATCCAGCGCAAGCACTATGTGCCATGCCAACCTGCGATCAGCAGGATGCTTAGCTTGCTGTACTTCAAACTGTCTTTTACTTAGTTGCGTGATATATGTTTCTGTGATTCAGGCCCGGACAACGTGGAGACGCAGTTGCCGGATACTTTCTCCTTGGAGCCTGGCTTCATGTGTGAGATGCCGCCACAAACAGCTGACATGTTTGATGCGCCGGCTCCCAGCCCAGAGTTTGCCCAGAAGGCTGCAAATGCCTCTGATGCCGCCCCTAACCCAGTTGGGCATGAAGGTGGATTGAAGGACAGGAATGCCTTTGAGCTTGAAACCGGAGATGAGTCTAATGATGAGAAAAGTGCACTCTTTGATGCCTACATGGTCCTTTCTCCTGTGGAGGTGGAGGAGGAGCTGTCCAATGAGGCCATGTCCGACGGTGAGCGTGAGATGTCGGACATTGGTGATGAGGGCGCTTGCGTGGCAGAAGGGGCAGATCTTTTGGAAGTGGACATCTTGGATGATAGCGATTTGCAGCTGAATGGTGATGAGTTTACACTTCAAGCTGGAGCTGCCTGTGCTCCGGATGAATGCAAAGACCTCTTGGCAAAGGGCGCTGAGTATGATGCACAGTACTCTCCTCCCAAGAAGGGCAGGCGTCCCAAGAGCAAGGCTGCGCCTAAAGCCAAAGCTAAGAGTCGTGCCAAGAGTGCAGCAAAGGCCAAGCTGGCCAAGAGCCGTGCCAAGAGTGCAGCGAAGGCCAAACCGGCCAAGGTGCTGACTCCTGCTCAGCAAGCGGCTAAACGTCTCAATGCGCTCAAGTCTGTGGCCTACAACAAAGCCAGGAAAGAGAAACTTGCTCAAGGTTTTTCAGACGATGATGCAAAAGCAGCGGGACGTGCAGCCGGGGTCTCAAGTCAGGGTCGTTCGTTTAACTATAAATAGAGCGAGCTAGGAAACACAATTTGACTGCTGATATTTAAGGCGGCAGCCTTGGTCTTGGCGTGATCCACAATGAGTGTCCTAAGTGTCCTAAGCTTAGTTTGCAATTGATGAGTGTTCCTGCAAGTGGGTTGCCCTCAGGACAGTGGCCACTGACTGCATCTTTGATGCTTGGGGGTCATGAAGTTATGGGGTTTGTGATTTCATCCAAAGCGGCTGGAATCATTTCTACCGGGCCCGGAGTGTTAACACGTCCGGATGAACCTGTTTGATGAACACGGTTGGGAGTCGACTTGCGGAAAACAGGTTCATGCTTCCTATAGTGATTTGGGTTCTGGCCTTTGAGCACTTTTTGCTACATGCTCTCACACACAAAAATGGTTTGACTTTGGCATGTGTGTGTTCATGCCTTTCATTCATTAGCTTGCGTTTCAAAAACATGCACTCACGCCAGGACCATGCATTCATGAGCTCGCGTGCAAATGCATGTTTGCAACATGTATTTGTATAGGTCACGCATGCATGAACATGCACTTAGAGGTCATGCATGCATGAGCATGCATTTGTAGGTCACGCATTCATGAGCACGCACTTCTAGGTCGTGCATGCATGAGCATGTGGTCATGCATGCATGAGCATGCATTTGCAGGTCATGCATTCATTAGCGTGCGCTCTAGGTCATGCATGCATGAGCATGCATTTGTAGGTCATGCATTCATGAGCATGCATGCATGAACACACAGGGTTCCGGTATGCATGGCATGCATTCATGAACAAAGATTTTGGCACGCAAGGACACCCGTGTCTTGGGAACTTATTCATCAACAGCAACCTGTTCATGGTGATCTGCAGGTACACTGGCTCACAGTCGCCTTCGTCTGAGGGGCGCATAGTGCCCTGCTGTTGCAACTGTTCATGTTGGTTGGTCTTTGTAAGTCACAGTTGGATGCGTTGCGCTGGCTGCTGTCTGCCTTATATAGACTGTTGCGGCTCAAACCCTGTGGGTGAAGAAAAAGGGGGATGATGAGAGACGAGGACTTGGCAGCCCTTTCGGAAAACCTTGGAGTGGGTGAGGGGAGCGCGCAGGAAACCAGAGCGAGAGCTGCAGCAGCTCCTTCAATTTCTATGAGCCCAGTCTAGCCCTCAGGCTTCTAGAAGCTAGACTCTGCTAAAAATCAATGGAATTCTCAGGATGACGCTGATGCTTGGGAGGTGTTGCTTCGCCGGATTGGAGTCTGGGCCTCAAAGTTTGTTTGTTGTGCACCACACTGTATATGCCGCCAAAAAAGTATATAAGGCTACGGAATCCCAGATTGGGATCTTGAATGAGGAATGTGCTCTGTGTGTGTGTATCTGCACGCACTGTACTGTTTGAGCTGCTTATTTGCAGGACCCTCGTGTCGCTTCTGTTCTTGCTGACCTTACCAGCCTCGTGCCCCAGCAGGAGAGCTTGTTGCGCTTGGCACGCATGCGCATGGTTTGTGGCTTTCGGTGTTACCATTCATGGCTTCATGCTTGTGGTATAGAGGACCCTCCATTCATGAGGCAAACGTTCCAGTTGCGTTTGGAAAATGCAAGGCACGCATGGACACTCATGATGGCCTTTGGACACTCATGAACTCAATGCATGGAACTTGCGTTTTTTAGGAATGCTGTTCTCACAGGCCTACAACCACGACAAGCTCAGCAGAAGATGACTTCCCCCCTTTGATGCCATCAAGGAAAGCGGCTCCAAAACCCAAAGCACAGAAGGACAGATCCCGGTCACCCCTGAGACAGGTACCAACCTCGCATGGGCAAGCATCCCATTGTGGCGCTAGGCCAAAGCCTGTCCCAAGTGAAAGACCGAAGTCGAAAGCCAGGCCGATTAGTTCCCCTGCCCCAGCACCTCGGCAGGACACTCCACAAACAAGTACAACCTCGGCAAGTGTCCCTAAACCTCCATCTTTCCCGCCGCCTCCAAAACCGACGGCCGTGTTTCAGATCCCTCCGGCCCCACCTGCAGTCCCAAAGAGGAGAGAGCCCCCGACACCGCCTCCTCGCCCTGCAAACCCTCCAGCCTCGTGGTGGCCGCCAGCCCCGCCGGCACCACGCAAAGGGAACAGCCCGTGATCCAACCCAGGCGTGTTGAGGCAAACTTTGTCCATTCCTTGTCGTGAGGTGTTTGTCCGCGCAGGTTCCCTTGGTGGCTTCTTTGCTGAGCCAGCTGAGCTCTCTGCACTTGTGTAAAAATGTTATTCGCTGGGCTAGTGATTTTGCAAAATTCTTGACTGCAAGATGTGGATCGGGCATGGCGTCAAAGTTTCTCGTGGCTTCATGCAACTACTTGCTGATAATGTGGTGTTGCTTTCTGACAGCTTTTCCAGGTACGCCATGAGCTGGCAAGTCTTGGCAGAGTTGGAAGGCACTATACCTGCGTTGCGAATTTAATATAATGTCTTCAAGTCCTTGCCTTTCTTAAAATGTACATGTGGCTTCATTGCTTGTGATGGCTCGATGGCTGAAGGGAGAGTTTCGTTGCTGGGTTCTGGATCGTCGGACTGCCATGCCGTTCTGGGAACGTGGAAGCTTGGTATCCCGCCTCATCCACTGTGGCGCTCCAAAGGCTGGGTGCAAGTGCTTTTCTTTTTTGCTTAGCGGACCTGTTTGGTGGTAGGTCTTTGTGGCCACAGTGGCAGCCTCGTTCGTTGCTTTGGTGTTTCTCAATCTTGGTGGAATTTGTTTCCAGTTCAGGTTGTCTTGATGTCATGGAATTCCATGTTTGATTTCACAAAGCCGGAGTTCACTTTTGTGGAGCTGTTCAGCGGTGCAGCCACGGCCTCCAAAGAGTGGTTGCTTGTTCATACATGTATGGGTGGATGGCCGCTTATTTGCTTGAGCTTTTGTAAGCGCAGCTGCTGTGTAGATCCTTCAGGAAGAGACGTGGTCACAATGTGGCTTCCTTTGATGTGCTCTATGGCGAGAGGAAGGGGAAGCCACACATGATGGACTTTACCAGCGTCAAAGGATTTCTGTCGTGGCCTGTGTGCTTCTGGTTTGTCTGTCTTAGAATTACTGCAACTCTGAGGCTGGCACTCTATGCGTGCCTGATGCTTTCTCCAGGATGCATCTGTCTCATTGGCATTGACTGCAGTTCTTGGGGCGTCCCCAATAGGGGAACCACCCTTCGCAATGCCCTCAACAATGTCCTTGGAAATGTGGGCTTGACCAAAGTGGCAAAAGCCAACTTGATGGCCTCGAGGTTCCCTGCTTCAATTCACATGAAAACTGCATGTTGTTGGATGGTGCCTTGCTTTTTTGAAAAGATCTATCTTAGGTTGGTTTTGGTTTGCCTGACACTCCTTGCGGGCAATGCGTGGTTTGTGGTGGAGCAACCTCGTGGGTCGGTGCTGTTTGACTACTTCAGATGGCAGTGGCTCCGGGAAACAGTGACTTATGTGTCTGTGCTTCATTGAATGTCAAGAATGGAGCTTCTCACTTGCGAATCCTCCCACCCATGTGCATAGTATGAGGTCTACCTTGTCTCATGGTGGATGATGTCATATGGCGCAGCTTCGCCGAAGCGCTTGCAAGCAATGAGTAACTGGCCAGATGTTGCCGGCCTTGATGCTGGGCGGCTGGCGGCCCGTTTCATGCGGGAAAAGACTACTCTTAAGACTGCCCGCTCTGCCCTCAAGGCCTCCCTTTGCATGCGTGGTAAGACATGGTCACTTCTGTTGCTGAGGCCGGAAGGGGAAACAATGGTCTGGAACTCGAGAGCTGAAACAGACTCAGTGTCCTGGGCTGCAAGCCAAGGCTTGTGAATGTTTTCTTAGACTCGGGGTATGAATTCAGGCGCTACCCACCAGCCTTTGGGTCACGTCTGCTACAAGTGTGGATGGAATCTGGAGCCCGAGCTTGTACGTTGAGGCCTGCGTGCAAGTTCCAAGAGCACTCAAGCAGTATAATTTTGCAGACTGCAGGCACAAGCACGCCACTGATCCCGTACTGAGCGATCGGGAAGAGTTTGAAAACATGAGTTTGGGGGATCCCTGGCATGATGCAGAGATGATCTCTGCTTTTGAGTTCTTGTACTTGCATGGACAAACCAACGTCCCTGATTCATGGGCCGCTTGCATGGAGAGCTTTTACAAGGAACTTCAGAAGCATCTTCCTGACCGATCCCTGGTTGAGACTTACAACAAGCTAAATGACCAGGGTCACTTGTGACAGACTGTGGCAGACATCTTGGGATATGGAGAAACTGCGCACGCATCAAGTTTGGAATTTTGCGCCCGTTTTGCGCGACCACTCTGGTCCCTCGCCCATTTCTATCCAATCAAGACTTTTTGGTGACCAGAGTGGTCGCGCGAAACGGGCGCAAAATTCCGCGAAACGGGCGCAAAAATCCACAAACTCGCGCAAAAAAAATAAGTGTACCACTGTCTTCCACATTTTGGTTCTTTTCTTGATCAAACAACCATGCATTTGCAAAGGTCATGCATGATCTTGGATTTGGCGCTCTGGTGTTACCATGCATGAGCTTGTCTCGCACCATTCATGTGTCACGCATGGGCTTGAGCAATCTGTGTGTCATGCATGTGTGTTGGACTGTGCTGATTTTGTGTAATTTGTTTTCCAATCTTGCTGGTCCTTGTGTGTTTTGCTTGCTTCTGTCAGCGTTTTGGTGTCTCCACCGTCTACAGAGTTCAAGCCGGATTTGAAAATATGACAGAAAGGCGTGACACCTTAGTCTCGGGAATGGACCTTCTGCGCCTAAATACTTCTGAGTCGGATGATCCCATGGATGCTCAGATTCAGGCAAGTACACTTCAATGGTGTTTTCTGACCATGGTGGATTCTAGTGCTCTCCGTGGCAAAGATGTTCCACTGAGCCACTGGTGCAGGAAAAGCTCCAAAGCATTCGGGCATTGCAGGCCCAACTTGCAGACCCAGCGACGATGCCTAGAAGGGATGACTTGGAGGTCCCAGGCAGTTGGTGTCCCAGTCACCCCATATTCTGTATAGGGTAAGCGGTATATTACTTTGTGATTTTGGTATGTGTGTGTCCTGCGTTCAGGTCAGAGGTTTTATGCCACTGGTGATGGGCGAGAACATGTTGCGGGTCATTGCGAGGCCCATGTGCACTTTACACACAGTTTGTTTACTTCACCATTGCTCAGGCAACTCTGGCCCAAACTTCGCCTGAGGCGCTCCACTTGGGGAAAGTTTACAGGTGGGTGACGGGTGACATTGGCGCATTGCGTTTCCTTTTTCAGGACATTCGTGAGAATATATGGGAAGCAAAGACTTGGAATTACATGGAATCTCAGGCCATTGGATTGTTTTGGTTTGCAGTGGCAGGACCCTAGTGAACCACAGAAGTGTTTGATATTGTTTGTAGGCCTTGCAGGATGCGAATGAGGTTCCTGTAGCCTCGCCCGTTGCCACACCAGTTATGCACCCAAAGTCTGCACCTGCACCAAAAGCAACCTCGGAGAGCAAGGAATCCCTGCCAAGCCCTGGCGTGATGGCTGAACCTGTCGAGCCAGCCACCCGCACAGATGCCCCAGTGGAACAACCTGAGCAAAGGGCTGAGCCAGCCTTTGTGAACAGCACTGCTGCTATGCGTACGCATGACTACTTGCAGGAGAGAGCTGCTAAGAAGAAGGACCTTGCGCAAGTGTTGCGCGAGGCCATGCTGTCTTTGAAGCCTGGTGAGCTGTCGCAGCAGGACCTTGTTGCAAGCCTCTTGTCTTTGCACAACCAAGTGCATGATGCAGAGCAGGGGCCTCCTGTAGAGCCCAATGAGAAAGCGAATGCGTGCCTGCCTGCCCAAAGCCCTTCACCTGAACACGCTGAGCAAAAGGCATCCGCTCCGTCCCCACCTGCCCGAGTGAATCTGAGGCCTCAGCTTGATGCTGCCATTGCAGGTAGGGGTGTGTGGCCTCCCCTCAATCAAACAGTGCCATCTCTGCGACAGTTTGAGGAACATCATGTCCCTGTGATTGCCCCTTTGCAAGTGCCCAGCACATTGCCCAAGGAGACACAAACCCATGTCCCCTTGGAAGTGCCGACCACACTGCCCAGTGAGAGAGTAGATGACCGAAAGCCTAAGGAGTTCAAGGAAATGCCCCCACCTGTCCTGGAGTCACGTGGTGATGGTGGGAAGCTGGAGAGCATTGTGGAGCCACAGAAGCACACACAGACTTCAGCTGAAATGTCGGATGCTGAAGTTCAGGAAGCTCTGCTAGCTTTAAGGCCAGTGATTGTAGCATCTCGTTTGTGCGCGCAGTATCCTAGTTTCCCCTTACCCTGACAGGGCCGGGAAGAAACCAGGCGAGATGGACAAAGTTGATCACAGGCCGAACAAATCACTGCAATTTTGATCGGATATTTTTCCTCATAGGCTCAGAAGGCACATCGTGGCGGCCAACAGTGCAGACTTCATGAATGCTTGGAAAGACAAAGAACAGCGTCCCTTGACAATGTCAATCTCTGTCCTACCCTGCTTGGCAAAAGCATCAAGAATTGCATGTTCCTCGCATGAGGCGAGAAGCTGAAAGAAACCCTTCTCCGAACTGGCTCCATGCAGCAAGTGGATGCTCTGATCCATGTTTTTGCACAGCAAAAAGAGACTGAAAGCGCCACCAAAAGGAAAGTCACAAAGAAGATGCTTGCAGATATCTACCACTGGGATGAGTGCCCTGTTTTGTTTGATGTTGTTTTTGTGGTTGTGTGATGGCGCCAAAGGGTGGGGCCAGGGAGTTCTTGACCTTGAGTCTTCAGTCTTCAGGCAGATGATCAAAAACACGTGGGAAGATGCTGCAAAGAAGGGGTTGATCTTGACACATCCCATCAATCGAGCTGAGTATGTGGAACTGGAAGTTGATGCTTTCAAGAACACAGAGAACACCCGCGGCCGGAACTTGTCCATGAGGAGCCAAGCTTCTTTTGAGGACCCACAGTTGCAGGTGTTCCAGGATACGTCAAGTCCTTGTGTGTTGAAGCAGGACACCAGTGGAAGCATCTTGGACTTGCCGGCAGAAACTGAACCTTCTGATGGTCCTGGTGCCGGTACCGGTGAGTCAGCAACGGTGGCGCCCCCGACTTTGCCGCCTCTTTGCAGCATGCATGGCATGTTGCATGAGTCAAGCACCATGTCATACATAGTTGTTTAAATCGACTATGGAAAGGAAAGGCCCCATCCACGGCGTTGCCTTCCCCACGTTGCAGCAGTCTGTATCGCCGTTCCAGCAGCTTGCTGCGTTCCTTTTGATCTTGGGGCGGAAGATAGATGCTGCTGTTGTCATCAAGGACTGCCCAGAATGTGTTTGAACTGGGCCTTTGTTTTGTTACACAGGATAAACTCGATGCCCACCCCGACAACAAGCAAGCCAAAGAGACGGTGCCTCAGACTTGCATGTTTGACATCTGTTTTTGTGTCCTTTGGCAAGCTGATGTGTACCTTGAGGTTGTCAGAAGGTATCAGCGGTCCGTTGAACTGTTTGCAAGAGACGAACAAGAAGCTGATCGAGCTTCAGGGCCAGGCAATGCAGGAAGCCCCGAAAGAGTTTCTCAACTGAACTTAGATGATTTGTCTGCTGCTATATTTCTTTATAGTTGATCCCACTGTCTTTAACAGTGCCTCCAAGCCAAATGTACGGATGCAGGCAGCAAAAGAAAGACCTCATCGCTCAGTTCATCTGTTGCACGAAGAATGACACCATCATGAACAATTGGCTCGCAAGAGCCAGGTCCGGTGTTGCACTGTAGGTTTGGTGTTCGATCCATGTCAGTAGCATTCTTTCTTGCCAGGACTTGGAAGCCACCCTTGACTGCAGAGGAGAAGCAAGAGCGTAAAGAAAAGCAAAAACGCAAGAAGGAAGACAAGGACAAGGAAGACGGTGAGGAAAAGAAGTCGTTCCTTACTAAGCTGATTGTTAATATGAAGCAATGTCACGTGTATGTGATCAAGTGAACTTAGGAAAAAAACAAAGAAGGAAAAGGAGGACTAGATGCTGCCATCTGGGACATCAGATGTGATCCATGGGGTCAGACTGACTCTCTGCCGGTGAAGGGGTGCTCAGCATTTTGCCAGAGTTTTGCAGCTCTATGCGACCAGTGAAAAAACAGCTGAGCGGCCAGACTTCACCACATACCTGCATATTGCAGAGCACTGCTCGTATCCCATTGCCATGTGCTGGTTGCAGGCATTGATGTGTTTGCTGAAAGCACAGGGCAAATCCCTGTAGACACCTCCAGGCGTTAATTTATTGTTTATTTTACACGCGTGCCCATTTTTGCTTGATAGGCCTGAAGAGGGTGAGAAACTCAGAGAGCCACCGCCATCTCTCTATTGCATGATCTTGCCTAAGTTCCCTCGGGGAACTCCACATGCTGGGCCCGGTGAATGTTCATGGGTGCTTTGGTTTAAGGCTCGCCTTTCGATGAACTCGATCTTGAGCTTCTCCAACAGTTGCTCCTTCACTATGAGACTGGAGTGGGCCTGGCAAGTCCTTACAGTGCTTCTTTCAACCTGTCTCATGCGCGCTCATGCATGCCGTTGTGGGTTTGCATTCATGGAAATGGGTTGACATGTGTGTGAGGGTCCACTCATGACTCGTGCATGTCAACTTGTTTTGTTTTGGTGCTTATTAATTAAACTCTTTCCACTCATGGCTCATGCATGTCAAAGTTTTCAGGCTTGGTGCTTAATTCTTGGCTTTTTGTTTCAACCTTATCAGCTCGTCAACAAAACCTTCCTTCATGTGAGGCTGACTCCGCGAGAGCAGCTGTGTCAGCTTGCCGGTTGACAACCCACCTTGTTCATCCAGATGGAAGCCTGGTACTTACTGAGCTTGCTGTGGACCTTGGTGCCACCATTGCTTGCACCTGAGGCCGTCCGCAGATCTTGCAACAAATTGCTGGTTGGCAGAACCCTGCACATTTTTGCAGGAACTTGAAGTCTTTAATCATGAGGTGTGGCTTTTCCATCATAGTGGCGATTGATTTCGTGGACACCCCGGTGAAAGTGAAGAACCAAACAATTGTGGCCCCATGGCCTGTCATGTTCCTTAGCTCGTGGCTGAAGTTCATTGTGGCCAACACAACGTGCCAAATGATATTCAACAATTTCCGACTCGAAGAAGAGGAATTGTGGTGCAGGGAGCTGGAGAGCTTTTGGGCTTTGTTTGAGTGTGTGCAGCCAACCCACGCAATCTATCAGCGGGATAGGTCTCTGCATCGCAGGACGATCCCCTTCTGTTACCATGGTGACGAGGGAAGGGGTAAGGTACACCGTGCTGTGCTAGTCTTGAGCTACCAGCCAGCCTTACAGAGAAAAGGGCACAGCTTTTTGACCCGGTTGTTGGCATCTGTGATCCCAGCTGAAAAATATGCTTGCGCAAATAATGAAGAAACGTTGGAGACCATCCACAAAGCGATAGCCGCTGATCTACTTGCCCTTTTTGAGCAAGGCATTGAGGTGCCTTGGTTGTGCTCAATGTGTGCTGAGCTTTTGCTTTGAGTCCCAAATGCTAGTGGTTTGTTTGCTTAGTTGATGTGATTGTTAGGATGGTTGAGGTCAAGCGGGCAGATGGATCCACCTTCAACCTTTATGTGGCTTGCCTCGGAGTGAAAGGGGACTGGCCGTGGCAAAGTGCAAAGCTGAGCTTTTGCAGGGAATTGGAATTGTATGGTGTGTCTGATGGAACTTGCTGAAGGAAAGGCGCATGGATTATGGTCAGGCTTTGGCTCAACCAGAGTGTGTCACTACTGTGACAGCCAGGCTTGGCTTGTGTGCAGGGTTGTAAATTGTAGGATGCTTTGGGCCTTTCTGCAGGGGTGGTGGGATGTCTCACTTCAAGCACCTTGGCGAGCTCATAGGCCAGGTGCACCAGCTACAAATGGTTCTGCCTTGGCTGTAGTTCCGGGGCTTCAAGCTACGTCAGCCCCACCGGACCAAATGCACACATGGCACTTGGGTCTTGGGCAAGTTTTGGCCGGCGGATTGATTGCTGCTCGGGTTTGATTATGATGTGGTTTGTCTTCGAGGAATGAGGTGGATTTGGCCTAACAATGCACACTCTTCAGGTTCTTTTGGCTTGCTGTCTGATGTGGTGGCCCGGAACCACTGCAGAGAGAAGACTGGAGAAGGCGTTTGTCAGCTTTCATGCATGGCTGCGGCAGCACCATGCCACATCTTCGATCACACAGTTTGACCTTAAGAAAACTTTTGGTGCCAAATCGCTGCCAGGCTTTGTTGAGCAATCCACAGTCGGTTGTTGGATTCAAACTACATAGCTCTATAGTTTCCATTGGCTACATATGCCCTCAAGATGTCACATGTGTGCGATCTTGTATGATATGAGGCTGCGAGAGGAACCTAGCCTTCGTGGGAAGGCATCTGACACAACGGTGGTTTGCAAGTGGCTCTATGACTTGGTGCAAGGCGAACCCGAGAACTCAGAACATGCTGCCTGCTTCAAGTCAATGTCAATGCAATGTCTTTGCATGCTTGTGCCAATGCACTGTTGAGCTTGCAAGTGCAAGGTCATTGATGCGCCCCTCATGGCCCTCATGCGATGGACGATGACCTCTGTGCAAAGGTACTTCCATGCCATCAAGGGAAGGTGGCTGCCCAAACCATTGGCTGAACAAGCTTGCCAAGATTGTCACAACATCAATGCGGCTTGTGAGCGTTTAGTTTCACACTTTAGAAATGCACGTGCAGTGTGCTGATGCATCCTGATGCTGATCCAGGAAGGAATCAGTGCTTTGCGCTGCTGGGCCATCACTCGCGGATATCCTTTGTTTCGGGCAAAGCCGAAGCTTCACATGCAGGAAGAAATTGGGCTGGGAAGCCCTGGATACGCAAGCATGCAAGCGTGAATGAGTTGCACGCGCGACTTATATCATGCATTTGTTTGTTGCGCGCACGACTTGTCCCACTCAAGGATTGTTCCGCGCATGACTTGTCCCATTCATGGATTGTTCCACGCATGACTCGTTCCATTCATGGACTGTTCCATTCATGACTTGTTCCATTCATGGATTGTTCCTTGCATGACTTGTTGCATTCATGGATTGTTCCATGCATGACTTGTTCCATTCATGGATTGTTCCATGCATGGCTTGTTCCATTCATGGATTTTCCATGCATGACTTGTGGCATGCATGATTTCCCACGCATAAGCTGCACTCATGCATGTGCCTGGAAATGCGTTCCAACCATCTTTCCGTTAAGCCTTTATCGTGAGTCATGTGCATTAGGCTTTGGATGCAAGACCAGCTTGCAAGAGGAGCGTTGCTGGTCTACAGCCCCAACAGCTACCTGCCTGTTTGCATGTCTTGTGGATGTTTCTGGTGTTAAGGGCATGTGTTGGGTTTGCTTTGCTTAGGCTTTAGCACCTGGCAAGATGAAGATTACATCGGTCGAGTGTCGTGGTTGCAGCTAGGGAGGTAATGTACACAGTGGTGACAACAACCATTTGCTTCTCAGGTTTGTCGAGTGACCCGACGGTCGCATGCTTTTACGATATGCATCTCTACGATGCAAAAAGCACTGATGCACTATCGCCGAAAGTGGCGCGGTGAACACTGGCTCTTGAAGGAAGCGTGAAAACATGTGTGCTTTTGTGGGGTGCCAATCGGGGTATGCATGCTCACTTTTGGGCCATGGTGGAACATTTCTGTGCAGCGCACCAAAACAAACGAACACCTTTTTTTTAGGGGCCCTGAATCGAACACATTTCTGGGAAACGTGCAGAAAAAAAGTGGTACACATTTTAGTGTACCAAATGGTTCTCCAGGTTATACATCCATAGATTTGTTTCAAACTATATTACTGTACCAATCTCTAACAATCCATAAGACAGGAATATTCACATAAAACCGTCAAAACACATCTGAGCAAACCACTCAGGCAAATCCTCCAGTCCCATTTGCTGGTTTTGCATATAAGGATTAGGTGATTTTGTTTATTTCCCCCAACTGGGTAAATCCCCAAACCTGGGGACTATTTTAGAATATGCTCCGGTTCCAGAACCAGCCAATCCAAGTCATGGCTTGCTCGCGTGTCGTTTCCGGGACCACGTCCGACGAGGTGCGGCAGCTGTTGGCCAAGTTGTCCGAGAGGGATCAGAAGATCATGGCACTGACGCTGAAGCTGGAGGCACCGGAAGGAGAAGGGCACGGTGGGACCTGAAGAGTTCCGACCAGTGTTTTTCTTTTTGGTGGGGATGGTTGGATAGAGATGGAGTTTTGGATGAGAAACTGGGCTTGAGTGTTTGATGGTTTAGATGTCTTTTGCGGGGGGC
>JAOBYK010397124.1:0-15730 GCA_025434845.1 Phenganax subtilis
CTCTTTTACTACAAAATCTGATTTTTAGTGTTAGTAAAATTACTTAGCGCCATTTTGAATTTTAAAAGTGACTTCTAAAAATTGCTGGTTTTTTTTATATTTGTCCTAGTTTTGGATAAACCACTATTAGGAAATTTTTAACGAAGGTGGCTATTTTGTCCCAGAACCCCCTTTTTTACACTACTTAGGATTTCAGTCTTTCAACTAAATCAAAGTAATTAAACTTGAGTAAATGTTTAATTACACTACTACACAAACACCATAAATCTTCAATATATGCATCTATTTGTTTTTTTCTTAAATAAAAGAGACATGAACCAAGATCTTTTAAAATCCATTTCTAAAAATCTTTTTGAATTGATGAAATGGTCAAAAGACATCAAGAAAGACAACATGTGTTTACAACATCAATGCGAAGAAAATTCAAAATATCTTACTTTACTACACAACTCTTTTAAACTTGATGGAAAAGATATAAACGTAGTTCATGAGTGTGATAAAGAAATAAGGGGGTTTATTCTTGATACTTATCATAACTGCTTTTGAAAAAGAAGGTGAAACACTAAATCTTCAAAAGTTTTGTTCGGTGAGTTTATTAGATTATCTTTTAAAAAAGAAGAATATAAAAATGGAAGAAATAAAATTTAGACGTTGTTTTAGCAGTTCTGTTTTATACTACTAACATTTAGATTTTTAAAAATAAAAAAAAAATTAATAAATAAAACTAACATGGTCCTGATTAATTCATCTTAATTCAGGACCATGAGGTTAACAACAAACAAAAAACTTTTAAAACAAAAGAGAAGACATAAGAATATTCCTCTAAAAGTGGTTCAAGAACTTAGTATATTGGATGGTAAAGTAAAAAGATGGGGAACAAAAAATATAGACAATTATGTAAGTACTCTAGAAAACAATTTAAGTAAAGAAAATTATGATGGTGAATCTAAAGATGCTATTACAAGTCATATTCTTAGACACATAAAAAAACATAAAGAGCCAGAAACTCAAGTTGTAAAGTCAAAAATGAATATGTTGTATGATTGGTTATTAGATTTTGTACCAAAAAACATAAGAGGTAGAATCTCAAATACTTTTAATAATTTTAAAAACAAAGTTGTAACATTAATAAGATCAGAGACTCAAGAGTCTCAAGTTGAATTATTAGATAAAGCAATGAAAGGACGATTAAAGACTTTTATACTAAAAAATAAAGATCATAATTTTTTAAATCCACATACTTGGTTAAGAGAGTATACCAAATCTCATGTGACTCCAATTTTAGAGTCTCATAGAAATTATAAGATAGAGTTTATTTTAGTTTGTAATATGGTTAAAAGAGATCCAACAACAGATGAGATTGTAGATCAAGAAAAAGGTTACTTTATTTCAAATTATAATAAAGTATTATATGGAACAGACATAAATCAACTTTATAAGAGTATGTGTGAAAAAATTATAGATGAGTTTGTAGAAGAGCGATAAAAAGGCTCTGGATGGGAACTTAAAGAAATACTAGAACTTCAAATTCATGTGGTTAAATATGATCCTTTTCAAGGTTCTTCTTATGTTCCAACTCCAAAATCACTATCTGATAAAAAAGCAATTATTAATATAAAAAATGACGATCAACAATGTTTTAAATGGGCTGTTACTAGAGCTTTGACTATGAAACCTGAAGATAAACATGGTGAGCGAGTTACAAATTCCTTAATAAAACAATCAGAACAATTTGATTGGAGAAATATAAGATTTCCAACTCCAATTGAAGACATTAAAAAATTTGAAAAGAGAAATAATATAAAAATAAATTTATTTGGTTATGATGAGAAAAACGCGATATTCCCAACTGGACATGTTCATTCTGATGAACCAGATATTCGTCTTTGTCTTTTAGAGGATAAACATTATACAGTGATAAAAAATATCAATAGATTAACTAGTTCTTCATTAACAAAGAAAAAAACGAAACAACATACTTGTGATTTTTGTTTATCACATTTCTCTAAAGAAGACGACTTAAAGGAGCATAAATATTACTGTACAAAACATGAGCCTACAAAAATAGAATATCCTAAACCAAATACTTTTATTGAATTTAAAAATCAATTTCGAAAATTTAAAGTTCCGTTTATAATCTACGCAGATTTTTAGTGTATTACAAAACATATAAATAATCATTTAGGTGAGAAGACGACACAACATCAAAAACATATTCCAAGTGGTTTTGCTTATTTGGTGAAATATTTTGACGATTTCATTTATCCTCCAAAATTAGTTATTCATATATATGATTCTAACGAATCAAAATCTGTTGAAGAAGTAATATTAGAGATGATAAAAGAAGAAAGTAGGAATATTTATAAATCGTTTTATAAAAATCCTAAAGAAATGATCCTTACAGATCAAGACAAACAAGACTTTGACAATGCAAAGATATGTCATATTTGTCACAAAGAAATTAATTTAAACAAAGTAAGAGATCATTGTCATTTTACAGGAAAATATAGAGGTGCTGCTCATAATAAATGTAATTTAGAATTTAGTAAACCAAATTTTATTCCTGTTGTGTTTCATAATTTACAAGGTTATGATTCTCACTTATTTATAAAATCTTTATATGAGACTCCAGGTAGAGTGAATTGTATTCCAAAAACTATAGAAAGTTATATCAGTTTTACAAAATATGTTCCTGTAGATAAAAATGAAAAACAAAGATCAATTTTTCATCAATTAAGATTTATAGATTCATTCAAGTTTATGAGTTCTAGTTTAGATTTACTAGTTCTACTTTAGATTTACTAAAGAATTTGACACAAGAAGGTTTACAAAAATTACATTGTCTGCAAAGATTTTTCCCAGATCATGTAGTACTATCTAGAAAAGGGGTTTACCCTGATGATTATATGAGTAGTTTTTCAAAATTTCAAGATAACAACTTACCTCCAAAAGAAGCGTTTTACTCTAAGCTTAACGATGAACCTATTTCAGATGAAGATTACTCTCATGTTAAAAAAATATGGCAAACTTTTAAAATGAAAAGAATGAAAGATTACCATAATCTTTATTTAAAAACAGATGTTTTACTTTTAGCAGATGTTTTTGAAGAATTTAGAGATGTGTGTATGAAACATTATGATTTAGATCCTGCTTGGTACTTCACAACTCCAGGATTAGCATGGGATGCAGCTTTAAAAATTTCAATAGTTCAATTAGAGATTTTAAGTCAAGAAAATATGTATCTTATGATAGAAAATGGTATAAGAGGAGGCGTGTCTATGATTACCAAGAGACACATTGTGGCAAATAATAAATACCTTTCAGATTATGACCCCACAAAACCTTCCATTTTTTGTCCGTATTTAGACGTAAATAATCTTTATGGCTTTGCCATGTCAAAACCTCTTCCTACACACGGTTTTAATTGGATGACAAAATCAAGACTAAAACATTGGAGAAAACATCCTTGTATTTTAGAAGTAGACCTTACCTATCCAAAACAACTTCATGATTTACACAATGATCTTCCATTAGCTCCAGAGAAAATCAAAATTCAATTAGATCAAGGCATGACTACAGAAAAACTTGTGTCCACTTTAGATACTAAAACGAGATATGTGATACATCATGAGACTCTCAAGTATTATCTTGATCATGGACTCATACTAAAAAAGATTCACAATGGAATTATGTTTCAAGAGTCTTCATTGTTAAAATCTTATATAGATATGAATACACAACTTAGAGCCTCTTCAAAAAATAAATTTGAAAATGATTTCTTTAAACTGATGAATAACTCTGTTTTTGGAAAAACGATGGAAAATATTAGAAATCGAATCAATGTTGAATTAGTCAACAATGAAACTAGATTTAGAAAATTAACAAATAAATCACAATACAAGTCACAAACAATATTTGATGAGAATTTAGTTGCTGTTCATAGTTATAAAACGAATTTACTTTTAAATAAACCTATTTACGTAGGTATGAGCATTTTGGATCTTTCAAAGATTCAAGTGTACAAGTTTCATTATGATTATATAAAACCAAAATATGTTGACAGACCAAAACTCGGTTTTACAGACACAGATTCTTTACTGTATGAAATAGAAACTGAAGATTTTTACAAAGACATTTCCCCAGATTTGGAAGAATGGTTTGATACTTCTGATGTTGTTACAAACAATCCTTATATAGCTAGAGAATTTGTTGGTCACACAGGAGTACCTCTCAATAAAAAAGTTCTTGGAGTTGTAAAAGATGAATGTGGTGGTACACAAATTAAAGAATTTATAGGTTTAAGAGCAAAATTGTATGCTTACTTAAAAAAAGACTCCTCAGAAGTGAAGAAATGTAAAGGTCTAAAAAAATCTGTTATAGACAAATCTTTAAAAGTAAAACATTATAAAGATTGTTTATATAGTGGTATTCCTCAAAGTAGAGATATGAATGTTATACGTTCTAGAAAACATAATCTCACCACAGAGACTGTTAGTAAAGTCGCCTTGAGCACTGATGATGATAAAAGATATATCCTTCTAGATAAGATTAATACGTTAGCTTGGAGACATTATAAAATAAATGAGCTCAGAAAATAATATTAGAGAAGAACTTTTAAAACTTGCAGACACGAAAGAAATTAAACATTCTGTGACTTACATTAAGAAAGCCTCAGAAAAAACACTTAGCAAAATTTACCAAGATTATCAACATATGCAATTGAATGAAACGAATGAAATGTTAACCGACACTATCATTGGAAAATTCTCTGAATTGATGCAACATTTGAACATGATTGAAGATCAAACAAAACTAGGAAAAGAACTTGCAGATAACAAACTATTTAGACAAGATGTAAAACTCATCTTAGAATATGTCATTCCTTACATTTCACTCGTAGGAACTCTTTCAGGAAGCATCGTCGTAGGAAAACATGTGATTTATAAAAAAATAAATACACCTCAACCAGTACAAGAAGAAGAAATTGATTAGTAAAATAAAAATAATAACTAAATTGTATATCACTACTTGAAGAAAAAATTATGTTGTTAATAAAACATATTATAATAATTTTAACAATAACTTATATTGGTTATCCATTAGAATTTATTACTTTAACGCTAACCTTATTCATCCTATTTTTACCTTTAATTTTTATTATTTTGTGATAGGAGTAATAAAAAAACTTTTTACTTCAACACAAGTTATTGTTGTGGTTAAAAAACCTATAAACTCGCTAAAAAGAAGTATGAGTTTATAAAGAGAAAAAAGATATCCATACTTGACAAGTATAGATATAAAATAAAATGTCCACAAAAATCACCAAATCAAACAATCAAATGAAATACACATAAGACACAAAAGTAATATCTAATATGTCAAATAAAACAAAGCAATTTGTACCATCTAATTTAGAGATAAATATGAATTCATTTAACATGATCATCCTAGGTCCCAATTGCTGCGGAAAAACACATTACTTGCTTAATTTTCTTGAACAAAAGTATATGGGTTATTTTGATAACATCTTTTTAATTCGTCCTACTTATGGATGGAATAAAACTTATCAAAGATGGAAATATGATAAAGATGATCATTTTTTTGTTATTCAATGTGAACAAGAATCAGTAGAATCATTTTTAAAACAAATTGTAGACTCTGCAAAAGGAACAAATTCGCTCATTATTCTTGATGATTGCGCTTCTGGAAAATTTGTAAAAGGTAGAACTTCAGAACTAGTGAAATTAGGATTTTCTGCAAGACATTATGGTATAAGTATTATTGTTATCACTCAACAACTGACTTCTATTGGTAAACCTTATAGAGAAAATATTTCTAGACTTGTTTCATTTTATAATCCAAGCAAGAGACATGCAAACAATATTTAATGACTACCTAGGTGATATCTCAAAAGAAGAGAAACATGATATTCTTAACAAATTAAAAAATATAAAGTTTTCAAAGTTAGACATTTCTCTAAGACATCCTTATCATTACTCTGTAAGTTAAGCTGTCATGTCAGAAATAATATCATCTATAACCTTCAAATCACTTAGTAATTTGGTTTCATCAGATTCTGAAAACTCCCCAGTTCTCAAAATGGTGATGATTCGATTACAAATTTTTTGAAGTAACACAGTTACAAATTTAGTCTGTTCAACTCTTTTTATTATATTACTTTTACTACTCCAAGCAGAAATTAATGTTCCTATTCCAGTGATGATCAAAGTAAGTGGATTCACCACACTTGTTCCGGCACCAACAGCTGTTCAAACAATTCCTATGGATTGTAAAGAGACTTTGATGTGATTTAACTTATTGTACTTTTTATGATTGGTTTGATATTTCTTATAGTAATTATCATAAATTTTCATCAATTGATTACAAGTGTCTTGATCAATCTTATCTGATATATGATTAAAGTTTTTTTGCATTTATTTCTACTTAAAAAGTTATAAAATAAAAGAAGCAATGAACTCTTTTACTAACAAAAATTTAAATCTATCTATAAACACATATTTGAACAAGAATCAAATTATTTGGTTTAAAGCAAAAGATGTAGCTACAACTTTAGGGTATACTAATACAAAAGATGCTATTCTTAGACATGTAAACGAAAAGTATAAAACAGAGGAGAAGAACTTAATAAAAAAAGGAGGTCGAGATTTACGACCTCCTTTGGAATGCACAACCAAATACAACTTGGATTACAGAACCTGAGGTTTATGAATTGATTTTTAAAAGTAAATTACCCATTGCAGAACAATTTCAAGATTGGGTGTTTTCAGAAGTGCTTCCAAGTATAAAAAAATATGGATTTTATCAAATATTTAACACCAAGAATAAAAAAGTATTTATGATTCAAGATGAGTTTAGTTTCTTAGAAATTATTGCACCCGAGCCTTATTTTCTACAGGATTAGGAGAAAATCAAGACACCGCTTCAAAAAGAATAATTTCCTGGATAAAAGGTTACACAAAAGGTGAATCAGATATAACTATAAACAACATTCATAAAAAATATAATGGTTTTTGTATAGAATAAAAAACATCTAAAGAAACTGGAGTTCTTTCAAAAACACAACAAAGCAGATTAAAACATTATGAGGATAACAATTATCTAACTTTAGTGTCTAACAACTATGAAGAAATCATTTTTAAAATTATCGAGTATTTTAGAGACGTGAGACTAAAGTGTGTTTATTGTAGTAGAAGATTTAAGTCTGATGAATCTAGAAACAAACACTACAAGTTTTTTCATAAGATTAGTACAAAACTTCTTCAATAACTTTATTTTTAAAATTTACAATCCCATCACTCATGACAAATATCTTACAAAGTACATTTTCACTCGTAGTTTTCTTTTTAATCTCTAAAAGGACTCCATTTTGAGTATTGACTAGTTTTTTACCAGATCCAATAATATCTTTATCCTCAATAGTTCTAAGGTCAATCACGAGAGCAAACTTGTCTTTGAAGAATTTGTTAATGATCATTTGAGAAGTATCAGTGTCTCTATCGAATAGTCTTTTTGCTTCTGGATACAAGTCTTCTTTTTTAATACCTTGACTATAAACACAATTAGGTACTCTTTCGATAGTCACTTTAACAGACTCAATATTAGGATACACATATTCTTCACTATCAGTGATAGTTTTATTTCTAAATAACATGACAATCGCAGTCATACTTTTTCTAGGAAGATTGATAGTTTCATTCACCAAAGTACTTGCTTTATCCCATTCTACGGTTTTCATCAAAGTAGCATGTTCAAAATTAAGAGATCTTCCAGAATCATAAGTAGTCAATGCTTGATTTGTTAAAGTTTCATTTTCAATAGTCTCATATTCCAACTCGATATTTTCCAAAGTGTATCCTTCTACACTTTCACCAGATTGTGCTGTCATAATACTTGATGCTTTGGGTAATGTAATTTTAAATTGAAAATTATGTCCCATGGAATAAGGAGAATATAGTCCGTGATCTCCAATGATTTTATCTAATTTGATTTTTTGTTTTGCTCCAATGATACCTTGAATCAAGGCATCTGATACTTTTTGATCATTTCCGCTTTTTGCACCATCATCAGAACCAGAAATTAATTTTCTAAGGTTTTCATTAGTAATTCCAAATTCTAATCGTTCATGTCTTTTTCTTTCAGACAACCAAAGATCTTTGTATACTTCAACTTCACCATGTCCATTATTATTATAAACATTTTCTCCTCCAACACCGATAGTAAGTTTCTCAATCAATAGTTTTCCAAGATTATTCAAAAACCAAGATTTTTCATTTTTGTTTTTAAAATCAAATTTCAAATTTAAACTATCTGGAACCAAACAAGCATCTGGTTTCAACTTTGGAATATCCACATAAATTTCTTCTTCAGGGTTGGCTTTGTTTGGTATAAATGTAATAGTATGTTTTGTTCTAATGCCTTTGATATCACTCATTTTGAGTTTCTTAAATCCTGGAATTAATTTGTCCATTTATTTATAAACATAATTTTTAATTTTCTATAGTAGATGAATAATCTTTAAATTTTTTTAGTAGATAAATGATTGTGAATAGTAGAATACTAGGAATAATGAATAAAATCAAATCAAATGGACTACCTTGATTAAATAAAAGATAAAACACGATTCCACAAAATAAAAGAATTGCAAAATGATTCACGATAAAATTTAAAAAGTTACGTAGAGGTATAGAAAAAATAAGTGTGATAATATTCCAAGAAGTTATGATTAGTTTATAGCCTAACCATAAAAAAGATGTAATAAATCCTGGTGCATAATTTCTTAGAAAACACCTGACATCACAAACTGGTTTTCCTACTGGATAAATTTTATCACCCACTTTTTCACTTATTTTTTTACCTACTTTAGTTGTTGTTGTAAAATCATAAGTTTTAATTCCTGTAATAGCAGCCGCGTAAGCAGCTATAGAATAAGTGATCCAACCTGCTTGATAACCTATTAGAGTTGCTTGTCCCGCGGAATAAGAAGCAGCCATTTTAACAGGAACCGCCGCTAAATAAAATGTAGTTCCTCCTGCAACAGCAGCTAATCCGATATATATAATAGCAGTTTTTCCAATACTTATAGATTCTTGTTCTTTTTGTTCTATAGGAATACTTAAACTTGTAGAATCTTCATTAGATTTTAATTTTGTAGAATCATCTAGTTTTTCTTGTCTTTTTAAATTCTTCTCTAGAGATTCATTTATAATATATATATCATCATGTTTTTTCTCTACAGAGTCGTCTGTGTCATCATATTGTTTCTCAAATTCTCTTAGTCTCTTTAATTCCTCCTCCATTTTCTTCTTATTGAAAGTTATTTTTCCACCTACTCCATCATCAATTTCTTCATGTTTTATCTCATATGCACCTACTCCAAGTTTACTTCTAGTTCCAACCGTATAGTCTATAATGAGACCAATTGCAGTAATTGCACTAGTGACAATCATATAAGGAAGATATTTCATGAATCCTTGTTTTAATTTTCTTAAAAGTTCAAACTCTTTTTGTTCTACAAGTACATCATGTTCTTGAGGACTCTGATGGTTTTCTAATCTTGATTGATCAGCAAGTAATAAAGCATATTCTTCAAGAAACTTGTATTTCTCGTCCTCTGTTGTATGTTTGAGTTCTCTATATTCACTCGCTTTTTCTTCTAGTTTCTCTATAGAAGTAATGCCTTTAAATTCCTCCAAATCCTCTTCATCTAATTCTTCTTCTATTGACTTTATTCTACTCTCTAACCAAGTTTCAAGTTCAAGTTCTTCTTGTTGTTTTTCTTCTCCATCTCGAGCAAGATCTACTGCCATTTTAAATTGAGGATAAATTCTTGATTTAGGTAGAGGAATCATATCTCCTCTACTCATTTTATACACAGGTTTATTCATATACAAGATACCACTCCAACCTTGATCATCTCTCCAACTAAATTCAATATTTTCTAAAAGAGATTTTGAGAATCTACCTTTTTTTGGATCAATGTCTAATTCAGTATATTCTTTTAATCTTTTTCTTTTATCTATCGTTCTCATATCTTCTTTGTTTCCAATCAAGTGAAATTCAAAATCTGCGTCTTGATCTTGATCTAAAAGAGATGACTCTACGTCTTGATCATAATCTGGCTCAATAAAAGAAGTTTCTTCTTCTTCTGGAATGTCTTGTTTAAATTTATTATCAAAATCATGGAGTTCAAGTTCCCTTTATTTAATAATAAATTTATTCTAAGTTATTAGATTTAGTTTTATTTTCTGTATCTGATGAGGTGTCTTCAGTTTTACTATTAATAAATCAATTAAAGTTCTATTACCTGCTAAATTAATTAAAGTTTCTGAATCTTCACTGTCACTTGATGAAGAATCATCAAGTTCAAAACTATAATCAGAAATTAACTCGTTACTCATTTATTTATTGGTCTCTTTTAATTTTTTGAATTTCGCTTTTCTTAATCCAAGAATTGTGTCTATTGTCGTATCCTAACCATTTTACACGTACTTTATCACCTCTGGTTTTGAGTATTTTTTCAACTCTGTAAACATGGTCTTGTTTATCCACAAAAGAAAGTTCTTGTTCATAAAATTTACCAAGAAGAGGTTCACTCTCTGTTATATCCTCAATTTCATATGTCGTTGGATCACCTCTGAATACTTTGGAGATTTTAAATATTTCCTCTGTGAAATTAGCTTCATAACCTTTCTCAAAAATATTCTTATACTTACTCACTCTAACTTTGTCTCCAATTCTAAACCTTGGTAAAGGGTATTCCCCAGTCCAAGATCCATACAAAGTGAACCAAACTTGATCTTCATTAGACTTGTTTACGTCAGCAGGTTTCATAAGCGTACTAGTATGTTTTGTGTGATTATAATTATTCACTAAATCATTCAAAACAGTTGTCCAATTATAAGTGCCTTCTGAATAAAAGTACTTCCACATGATTGATTTCAAAGTTCTGTTAAATCTTTCAACAATGGCTGCTTTTCTTTCAGACATATTAGAAAAGTACTTTATATTATTACTGTCTAGCAAACTTTTTACACCTACATTGTAAAACTCTTTTCCTTCATCAAATTGAACTACTTTTGGATATTCACCGAATTGATCTTTAAACTCTAAAAGTAATTCATTAACAGCTTTTGTCATATTTTGAGTGTCTTTTTTACGCACAGGAATTGGAAATCCAAATCTACTTAAGATTTCTACACCTGTGAGAATCCAGTTATAACTTTGATTTTAGTATCTAAGTTTACTCATATCCACAAGATCAAGTTGAATTTGATCAGCATGATTGTTTACATAAGTTTGAAGTGTCTTATGTCTCTTTACTATATGTTTATATCTAGTAAAGGTGTCTTGAGTGTTCAACCAATCTTTAACTTGTTGTAATAGGTAGAGTTATAAAAGCAGAACTTCTTTGTCCTTGTGGGTCAGAGTTCATCGATTTATTCACAGCGTCACAATGTACTCTGATATATTTTAAACCTTTGTGAATGTCACATTCATTGTCAGACTCTGTCCATGTATTTTGAGGTATTTTTTTATCTTTTGAGAATCCTAAAAGTAGTCCAAAATTCTTAAGATTTAAAGCATCCTCTTTACAATATATTTTACACTTGTTTGTGTACAAAAGTTTTTCTAATTTAATTTCATATTTAAGTAGTTCTTTTTGAGTGTCATCAAAAGTCAAGTATCCTACAGGAAGTAAAAGCATAACTGAGTCTTTGGTGGTGAAGTTATTCTCTCTAGAAACACTATTTTTATAATTCCAGAATATTGAAGCTGATTTGAGAAACAGTTTAGAATCAGAGGTTGTCTTAATTCTTTTGTCTATGTGGAATACTTTACAATTATTTTCAATCAATACAGTGAGTTTGTTCATTTATTTTACACCATAAAATAAATGAATGATAATGAACTAAAAAGATATTACAAAGCTGTGTATGGTAAAAATTATGAAAAAGCGATGACTATTCACGACACTCAAGTACAAAAACTCAAAAACGATTTTGCAAAAAAGTATCCAAATGCTAACCTAATCAAATTTGAATTTATTGTCATTGTCGATCCAAACACTTTAAAATTTCATACAAGTATAGACTATGATATAAACGAGTCTTTTGGAAAAGACATTACTTCTAAATCATTTAAAGATGAGTATTCTTATGCTTTGTACTGGACTCCTAGAATTTGGAACTCTAGAGGTACAATCACTGGTTTAAAACTTGAAGACAACAAGATTGATTTTGAATCATTTGAGATTTATGTAAATGAATCAGATCACTTCAAGTGTCAACTTGAACTACTTAATATCAAGTGGGAGAACTCAAACAATGAAAAAGATATTACAAAGTCAAAGTTCAACTATTTAGAAGATCCTTATTTTACAAGTTTAGTCACTGCTTATGTACTATCTTACAAATCAGGAATGAGTATAGAGCATATTACTAAATTAGATCAACCTAGAGTGATTTCAAGTATCGCTAGTTATTATTTTTACTATCATATGAAGAGGTTCTTGAGATATCCAAACAAACTACATTCTTATGTCAACAAAGATGATGTAAAGCTTATACAAGAGAATATTCTTATGAAAAAAGTTTGGAAATACAAACTAAAACATACAAGAGAAGCAATTAGTTATTTCTTAGAAAAACATCCAGGTGTTAGAAAGTCGCACTATGTGTTTCCTAAACACAACAGGTCTATGGGAATTTTGGGAATTGGATATGAGTATATTGATAAGATACTACCCAAGTCTGGAACAGAGGATTGGAGATCATTTATAAAACAAACTTCTGATGGACTTATGCAAACTGGACAAAAACTCTTACAGCAAGCTATGGAAAGTTATGTGTATTGTGTATTAGGAGCGCAAGCTAAGACTAGATGGTCTATTGTGAGTAAAGGTGCAAAGAGTTCACAAACTCAAGATGTGTTTCATAAACTTGTACAAGATACTGTTGTGCAAGATGATCCTACTCTTTTGATCTCTGATATGAGAAAAGCAATTCAAGATACAAACGTTGTATTGAATATGGTGGTGAGTCCGGGAATTATTCTAATTCCTTCTGATATGATTATACTAGATACGCCAATAAAAGGATTTAACAATACTTTAACAACAGCTACAGCAAGTATGAAATTTGGTAAGAATGAACAAGTGAATGCTATAAGTTCTAGTAGCAGTTTTGTAGGTAAAAACAAGGAACCTAGTAGTGACTTAAAAACTCCTACAATCTCCTTACAATCTCCTAGTAGCAGTTTTGTAGGTAAAAACAGGGAACCTAATAGTGACTTAGATAGTCTTATAGCACCTAATAGAGTAAAAATGGTTGAAGCTGCAGGTTCAATGTTG
Organism: Phenganax subtilis; assembly: GCA_025434845.1. Classification (NCBI taxonomy): domain Eukaryota; kingdom Metazoa; phylum Cnidaria; class Anthozoa; order Malacalcyonacea; family Clavulariidae; genus Phenganax; species Phenganax subtilis. Next base: position 13,370 of record JAOBYK010397124.1, read on the forward strand.
GTGCTTGAACTTTTCTTAGCAAGATTTATACTTTAAATAAATGACCTTGAATTATGGTTTTACGCAAAAACAAGAACTTACACCTAAAGTCGTAAGAACATATACATTTACTTTTCATTATGAAAGTATAACAAAAAATAGAAAGCGTAATCCAAAAACTCTAAATACTGGATTTCCTTGTAGTTCAATCTACATACCAAATATAAATGATAAAACAAAAATAACTTTGTTAAATCACACATTTGATAATGATTCAACTATTACTACTTGTACTATTGTATATGGAGTTGTTGCTTATATGAAAGCTGGACATAGTGAATTAACAAACATAAAAACAGTTGTTATAAAACCAAAAGATGTGATAAAATTTGGAAATTATCAAGCTGTTCCACTGAATGTTTCATTTTACTTAAAAGATAAAGTTTCAAATATTGATGATGTGTTGATGTTTTATATAGATATTATGAAAACATCAAGTGAAAAATATTGAAATGAGTCTAATATTAATGTTGCTGTAGAGACTGTTGCAAATTAAACTTTTCTATTTATAAATAAATGGAGACACCTACTCAAGAAACATCTGTTGTCACTCAAGTAAAACCTATTACTACTCAAGAAAAAGTCAAAGACCCAAAAAAAGTAGAACAAGGAAAAAGATTGGCTGAGATGTCTAAACAAGCTAAAGAAGCAAAGAAAAAGAGATTAGAAGAATTAGAGAAACAAGAAAGTGAAAGTAATTGGGGATATACACCTGTTATTGTTATCATTTCATTGTTTGGAATTGGAGTATTTTGTTACTTTAATTTTAAATCTATAAACACAACTGAAACTAAGAGACCTCTCTCTCCTGTTATTAAAGAACCAGAACCTCCTGTCAGCAAAACTGTTGTTGTTAAATTAGACACATTTGACTGAATAGAATTTATAAACTCTATTTATAAATAAATGGGTAGTCAACAAGGACCAATAACACAAAAACATGAATATATTAATAAAATTTATCAAGGAATCGTATTAACAGCTTCAGCTGTTGCTGTATCTTTGTTAAGTAAGAAAGCATTTGGTGAATCTCTTGGTACACCTCAAAATCTAAATGGATCTCTAAAACTGGCTGGATCTGTCATGGTAGGATCAGTGATTGTAAAATACCTCGAAGATAGTAAACTTATTACAGAAAGAATAACTCATTAAAATAAATGGTCTCAACAATAGCTGGCGGAATTTTTAATGCATTTGCTTTTGCAGGAGCTGGATTCTTATTCAGTAAATTGAATCACAATGATTACAAAGAAGAAATGAAGAGACATAATTTAGCATTGGAGAAATTAGCATTTGAAAAAGAAAAATGGAATAAAAGAGAAATTGAAAGAAGAGACAAAATTGCTCAGTATAAACAAGAGTTATCAGATGCTAATTTAGATATTAATACTACTAATCAAGCTTTGAGTCAAATTCATCAAATAAAAATCTAAAGTGGGAGAGAGAGCCTGTATTAGAAGACTGTTATAAACCTTCAGATGAAATGCAAGAATACCAACATATTGCTTCTGGGGCTATGGGTGTTGTTGGAGGCTGGGCACTAGGTAAATTAGTTTTTTTATAATTTAGTAGTTTTATTATTAAATAAATAATGAATCCAAGTTTAAGAGAACTAAAACAAAAAGCTAAACACCTTAGACTAAAAGGTTATTCAAGAATGAACAAAGATCAAATATGTGATGCGCTTGGAATTGACAGACTTTCCAAGAATAATAAGTATGAGACTTTTTGTAGAAAAGCTATGAGAACACCTCGTCCTGTGAGATTGATTCATCTAGATTCTGGTTGGATTGGTAAAGCTGATAAATTCTTTGATATAAATCCTGGGAGTATTAAACAAGCTTAAGATCGAAATGTTAAATCATATATTCATGAAGATGCTTATAGAATCAAATTTCAAGAGTCAGATAAACATAAACCAGACCCAGGAGACTCTGTGTCAAAACGTGAATCATAAGATACTTTACTTTTCAAATATTTGTTTAAAAAATTCTTGTAGGCTTTAGCAACTAAAAAATTTCTTTAAACAACATCGAGTTGCTAAAGACTAGAGGAATTTTATTTGCTTAAGAAAAGTGTTGTAAATAAGCTCTTCTTTATTCAAGGTGAAGTCTTGGGTGTTTGTGTAGTAGTGTGTAGTAGTGTAAAAAAGGGGGTTCTGGGACAAAATAGCCACCTTCGTTAAAAATTTCCTAATAGTAATTTATACAAAACTAGGACAAAAATAAAAAAAAACAGCAATTTCTAGAAGTCACTTTTAAAATTCAAAATGGCGCTAAGTAATTTTACTAACACTAAAAATCAGATTTTGTAGTAAAAGAG